>JZLH01S0603287.1:46078-57340 GCA_001188425.1 Eucidaris tribuloides | reverse complement strand
ACCCAAACACGTCAAATACTCAAAATCCAATTTTTATATAATGTACTTATTTATTTGCTATATACCTATTTGTGTATGTAAATATTCATATCATCTTATTTATCTATTTATTTATTCATCCATTTATTTTATTATTTAATTTATTAATCTCGTTTTTCCTTTATTTATCAAAGTGATAAAAGAGTCAGCACCTCAGCAACACATGAAGGTACATACCGCTAGAGATGTTTTCTTCATGACAGAGTCTTCAGGCGGCTCTCACATCACGTTCTGCGCCCGCTGAAGCGGCAGAGCAGCCGTGAGAAACTGACGGTGCCATATTGCGATATTACATAACTGAGAGCCTTGAATGTGCCAAGCTCTCAATAAATCATGCCAGGCTAGTCATCGATACACATGTTTTGATAGGCTCGAGTACCTGGAGAAGTGTTTGATGGCGATGCCATTGTGATGTCAAGTGCTAAATTCACTTTAACCGTATTGTTTCGCTATAGCGCGGTCAATTTATTACAAAGAGTGTCCTTAGCTCTGAACCGTGATGTCAAAATTTATCAGTGATATATACACCATCACGAAAGGTCTTTCAAAGTCACACTATTCAACTATTGTTAAGTTGTGTGGGGTGTGTGTGTGTTGTGTGTGTTCACACACACTANACATANACACACACACACACACACACACACACACACACACACACACACACACACACACACACACACACACACACACACACACACACACACACACACACACACACACACACACACACACACACACACACACACACACACACACACACACACTTAAGCAATAGTTGAATAGTGTGACTTTGAAAGACCTTTTCGTGATGGTGTATATATCACTGATAACATCTTGGACATCACGGTTCAGAGCTATATAAAGGACACTCTTTGTAATAAATTGACGCGCAATAGCGAACAATACGTGTTAAGTGGGAAATTATAAGTGAATTTAGCACTTGACATCCAATGGCATCGCCATCAAACACTTCTCCAAGGTACTCGAGCCTATCAAGAACATGTGTATCGATGACTAGCCTGGCATGATTTATTGAGAGGCTTGGCACATTCAAGGCTCTCAGTTATGTAATATCGCAATATGGCACCGTCAGTTTCTCACGGCTGCTCTGCCGCTTCAGCGGGGCGAGAACGTGATGGTGAGAGCCGCCTGAAGACTCTGTCATGAAGAAAAACATCTCTTAGCGGTATGTTACCTTCATGTGTTGCTGAGGTTGCTGACTCTTTTATCACTTTGATAAATAAAGGAAATAACGAGATTAATAAATTAAAATAATAAATAAATGGATGAATAAATAAATAGATAAATAAATGAATGAATATTTACATACACAAATAGGTATATAAGCAAATAAATAAGTACATTATATACTAAAATTGAGTATTTTGAGTATTTTGACGTGTTTGGTGCTTTGAATTTCCCATGAATAGGCAATAGCTTAGGGTATATAATGTGAGAAAAAATATGATTGGACATTCTCATGACTACAGACAAAGATGCCATACTTTATGAAAAGTCGAGAGTGAAGTAATTGAAAGTTTTCATGGGAAGTATCCTTTGAATGTCCAGTAATATCTTGGGGCTGTGGCGTACCAATTTTATTCGTTATAATTATCGCTCTTTGGATTAATACTGATACCGCAGGAATTTCGAAAATGCGAAAACTAAAACCACTAGGTCAAATATTCATACAAAAAATGAAACTTAATGCACCAAATGTTTACATTTCTTCATTTCTCACAGTAAATGATACCACCCATTGTATTGATTTGATATTTTAAACTTTATGATTACAAATAACGAAGCAAAACCTTGCTTGACTTGAATTAGTACAATTAGGAAATTAACACCAAAATATCGTGATTTAAAAAAAATACACCAATTAATCCAAACTAGGAAGATATATAAAACTCAGTATGCAAAGAATCCGCCTCTATATACGTTCAACGAAAAACACGTTTTGAAATGCGTTTAGGTCAATCCTTGGACTAAAATTAAACTGTGCATTAGTCTCCGGAATAGCAGTAATCATGGTCACAGGAAAAGTCTGTTTTAATCTATGCTTAAAGGTTACATAAATAGAACATGCTTATGCAATCGAAAAAAGTTGATTATTCTTGTATAAAAGAGGGAATTATAATCAAGATTCGCTGTTAAAGAGCATGCTGTTCACTGCTATCCTCATGTTCATTACACTCCGAAGCTCGAGATAGATAGAAAACATACATGTACATTATACACACAAAGTATGTATAGCGAGATACTTAGAGACAAAACAATGAGAAAATTCAAATATTTTGATAAAAAGATTGATAGAAAAAATAGATAAATAGATCTATAACAAGAATAAAAGAAGAAACTGTACATGTATAACAAAAATTGATGAAACTTTTTTTTTGCCAATCCATTGATGTATGGCTGTTCTTGTTGTGTAATTATTATTATTATTGTTGTTTTTGTTGTTGTTGCTGGTACTGATATTACTGATGTGGGTTTTGTAGTTATCATCATCGTCGTCGTCATGGAAAGGTTAACGGAATAACTGTGATCAGATGACCATCTTATCCAAATTCCAGTGCATGCTAACAAAATCGGTATAAAATCGATGTATAAAGTTACAGATGGAGCTGTGGAAATTATGCTGTTGTAAATGTTGCTTTTTGCTGTGGTTTTTTGGTGTTGATGGTAGTATTGTTGTTGTTTTGTTGTTGCTGCTGTTGTTATTGGTATTGTTGTTGCTGTTATTGTTGTTGTTGTTGTTGGTGGTGGTGGTGGTGGTAGGCCTATTGTTTTTGCCGCCTTCATCATACAAACGTCCTGTTTACAAAGTTGTGGGCAATGTCACCTAAAAATACTAACACCTGATATACGGTATGTAGTTTTATAGTGTCGACCTTCACTTTGTTATAGTTATAAACCATATTCATATCAGAGTGATTCTGTAGTTATCAACTCAGCAGTTATAGCCGATTGGCAGGCTTAATAATTAATTGAATAGCGAAGCTTGACGTTCGAAAGAACGTAGGCCTACAACTACACTACCTGCCGCATTTGGCCGTAGGTGTATTGGGTAGAGATATATTATAAAACATTAAATGTTTGTTTGCTTTGTCTGTCGCGCAAAACTAATTATCAACATTAAATATTTCTGGTTCACTGTACCTGTGTTATTTTGATTTACATCTCGATTTAGTGTCTGTTGCTGCTGAATTAATTTCCACCACCTGAATATAGATATAATCTTATTATTTATAGCTCCGTAGTGGGTGTAGTTGCGGCAAGTGTAATGGAAACCGATACATGATACACTCCCAACAGCTATCACAAATTACGAACGCGAAGTACAACGCACATCTTGAACGGTTTTATAGCCGCCAGCGTGAGTGTAACATAGTTATCACGTAGGTGAACTTCATACTGTGAAATCATGGCCATACACGAACTCCTTAAACACGTTCAGCCATCGGCAAATTACATGGTTAAAATGCAGAGTTGGTAAATAATACAGCACATTGTCATTTGAAGCTAATTTGCACCAGAGATGTTTGCCTCTTGCCAAGAAGCGACCTTAATTTGACGACGATCACAGAGAGTGTATAATTATTATGCAAACAGTTATTTTTAAATGTAAAGTGTAATGAAATAACCAATTTCTCGAGGAAAAATGTTAATGCTAACGCCACGTAGGCATACATGCAGGCAGTACATCGCTCTTTATATCAGTATCACAAATTATTGCATTTTCGAATTTAGAAAACAAATCTCTTTTTTTTTCCGATTTCATCATACCTGTAATGTATAGGTACATGTCTGGATTTTTATCAGCTGCGGAAATGTCGCACAGCAAAGTCTCCTGGTGCATTGGATAAAAATAACTTATGACGAATACAATTTCGACATTTTTGGGGCAGTTTTAGTTGTCTTTGCTAGGATAAATTGTCATACATGCTGGTGATGGTGGTGGAGTATTGGTAAAATAACAATGTTTCTAAAACGTTTGTGAAACATGATTAATATTGGTGATAATAGCAAATCAAATTAATGGCAGAAGCAATACATTCGCAGTGGTATATTAGAAGTAGTTGTGTAGTGAAAGTAGTGATTTGGGGTAGTGGTAATATGGTACTTAGACCAAGTAGTAGTAGTAGTAGTAGTGGTAGTAGTAGTAGTAGTAGTAGTAGTAGTAGTAGTAGTAGAAGTAGTATTACTAGTTTTAACTATTTTTACCGACTTCTGTATGTCTAAAAGTGGGAGTGTAAGCGTACGTGAGATCAGTACACGCATTTGTAAAGCTCAAACTAATTAAGATATGATGTTGTCTATCTCTGCGTTTCCTCACACAGTTTATTGATTACATTAAGTAAAGTATCATTTATCTCTTTACATTAATTTTTTAAAAGTAATTACACGCAATTCTATGGGGTTTCTTATCGTTACCAAGGTATAAACCTTTTTACATGCCTACAATTAGCATTGGGTAAATACGCTGGTGTATATAGAAGTAAATATCCGAGCAAAGTATGGGAACTAGAAACTCAGTTTTGTTGGAATTTTAGTGACTGTATTGAATGAACCCTTTCAGACTCTTGCCCTGCATGGGTGTTCATCGTGATTATGTGAAATTTATTTAAAAAGTACAAATCGTCGCCCGGCTGGCTGAAGGGCGTTAGCAAATGCTCTAAGCGGAAGGGCGTTAACAGTAAATTGCTTGTAACGTGACAATCATTGGCTTATTTCACATGAAATCAAAGTATTGTGATCTTTTAGATCCTTACATGTATATCAGTACGTAAGGCGAAAAAAATGGAATAAGCCTATGGGTTTCAAATTAGAGGCAATTTACTGTTAACGCCCTTCTGCTTAGAGCATTTTGTTAACGACCTTCTGCCAGCCGGACTGTTAACGCCCTTCTGCCAGCCGGGCAACGAAATGTATACGTTGACGAACATGACAAATTTTGTACTTTAGTGTATGGATTATAACTCATAGAATATAATAAATAAAAGACACAGGCTAACATTGTGGAGCTTCAAATTAAAAACATTGTCAAACTGTGATATCTGAGCTACATAGTAGTGTTTGAAAGGACAAATACACACAATAGAATACAAAAGTCTGGAAATCTATGCTGCCATTGGGAAGATATGAATGAATAAACAATTAGTACTCGGGTGGAGTACAAAGACACAGTATCAAAGACACTTGGAGCATACAGGATTATGTAGCTCACATTTATATAAGCTGTGGTCATTGTTAGCCTGTGGCTTAAATACTGCAATAATGCTACCACTCAAGTGACTTGGTTTAGTAAGCGTGGAACACACACTGAATGGCATTTATTTTGTGCATTTTTCTAATTCTGGGTAATTACTGATCTTCAGATTTCACAGAAACGTTCTTCGTGACGAGCATAAGGACGTGAAGTTTTGTTGTGCTTCTGAACGGGTGCAAACGAGATTTCCTGCCTTTGACGCTAAAATATGTCCCAAAAGATGTCCAGACTGTAAAGCCATGGTGGACTATAACCCCTTCAATACCACTCTCAGACTACCACGCTATGTCTATGGAGTTTTAGTTCACTCGTACTGAGAGGGTTCACCAATCTGATACAAAGTGTAATGGACTAAAAAACAATTGAAATTTTATGAGATACCTACAATCAATGTTTATAATCAGTAATTCTTTCTCGATAAATAGAACAATGGTCACAGTAACGTTAGCATTTCATTTTCATTTCATTTGATTTGTCAATTTAATATAGATCACACCTCATAACGTGAATTGATTGTGCCTACTTACTTCTTGACACCTTTTGTATTTCTTCCAATATGTTGGTTGCGTTGTCAAGTGTCAGTGGTCGTTGATATGTCTTCATCAACGTCGCGGGTTTCCTCCGGTTAACTTCAAATGCGAGCAGGCCCATCAGGCTGTCCATTGGAGCTACGATCGAGAACACCGACCACCCGAAGGTAGCCAGGGTGGCTGGGATGGTCCTAGCGATGTGGTCAAGGGTCGGGTAGGTACGGGCCAGCGTCTGGTGACCATGATGTGTCTGATAGACCAGCTGGCCGTTTGTGATAGCCGAACAAAACCAAGATGTCATGGGGGCTTTCCAATAACTAGCGAGGTGAGCTACAGACGTGCACGACAACGAGCACGGTGGACCGATAAAGGCATCGACGTCGTCTCGGAGATCGACGGCCTTGCCACTCGCCACGCTCCCACACTCTGTGTCTCCGATTACGAAACTCATGGTATGTCCACTGGTTCCGAGGAGCCCGTCTGCGACGACTTGCTTGGTCGCTATCGATGCGGCACCAACGGATCTTATCCCAAGGAATGGAAAGGCATCATTGTCAGTAATGTTCCAAGGAATTAACAAGCCTAATTTGAAGTCATAACCGACGGAAATTTGGACCAAAAATATCAAGTTTACTGTTATTAAAAACGTGAATTGTGCTTGTATGCTGCGACATACTTTCCGTGACTTACACCACTTTACAGCAGGTTTTTGAAGAGAATGTAACATATTGCTTTCCGAAGTTTGCAATTTTCTTACACTGGAGTCACGCATAGTAGCCCAAATGTTCCACAAAAGATGAAGAATATCGTAAAATCATCATGAAAGTCGATAGATGCTGTTCGAACATTGCGTTCGTAGTTATAAATAACTCAACTTGTCTCCCTTCATTTTACATTATAGTTTCGAAATTTAAAAGAACAATTTCGAATTGAAAAGAAGTGTGGATACTTTCCATGCTTCCACATTGCTATGTATTCGATAGTTCGCTATCAATACATAATAAAGTGAATTCACGTGAAGTAGTTGCTTCCGTCAGATTGATACCATCGTCCAAACTTATCATCTTGTCAAATGCAGCAGCGTTGTATCGTCTCATATCTTCCTCACGAAAATGTGCCATTAAACGTCCTCGTAGAAAAAAGACTATCAACTATATTGTTCCTATTTTGCATTGACCACGTCTATAGGAACATACATTTTGTGAAGAAGCTTTGGCAATCATCGTCAATTAAATTCCAATTCCACGGGCTAACTAAGATAGGAAACACAAGCGAAAAATAATTCTTCCCGCTCAAGAAGATATACCGTCTGCTCAAAGTGAGCATTGTCGGGATTGTGTTGGGATAACACCAGCCACTAGGTACAACACGCCGTGCGTGATGAGTGTACGGACATGCGCTCAGCCACAATTCCGCGAGAAACGATGATAATTACTATCCCTGTGTCAAACGTCAAGTATACTGCAGTATAGGCACGTTTTAGATTCACTCAAATCCGAGTACTTGATAAAGAAATAATCATGGTTATTGTGATATAAACATAAAATGAAGTTTCCACATTGGTTGAAAACTGCACACAATCACACAAACCGTGATCAAAATTCAGGAGACCACAAAATCGTTGAGAATCGCGAATAACTCCCAAAAGTCCTTACAAGAATAAATCGCCGTATATCATCCGGGATACAAAGGTCGTTGCCGGGGACTCTGTAAAATTCCCACATATCGATGGCTGATAGTGTTGATTTAGCGGCTAATCCACCACTGACCATGGTCAGACAAGATTTAAAGGATGTCCTAGTATCTATTTCTTCTCTTCCTTTGAGAACTACAATCGGTGTTACACAACTATGATTAAACATAGAGTTAAGATAACTTAACGTGGTTGCCACGACTCAAGCTTGTACTTCTATTATGCCTTGACGGTGCAAATATCCCTTTAATCAGTTTCTGCAACGTAGCACTGAAGTATTTGGAACAGTTTGGCAATCGTTGATATTGAGAAACAAGGACGATATTCGTCTCAAAATAAAACGACATAATATTTAGGTGAATTATCTTGTGAAGAGGCATACATTGAAGTATTTGACATTTTGCTTCATATCTTCTTGCCTAAGGTTGTCAAAATGTATCAGTTTTTGTCGGGTACAAAACTCATGTTTCGTGGCAAAGACGGACGGTGAGGCAAGTGACAAGTTATACATTCTAATGCATTTCTTCTGTCATTATGCATGTTGCATGACTTGATTTTGCTGCGTTATTCAAGCTTTATCAATTCTTCAAACAATTATCATGCAACCGTGTCAGTTGTCAAAGCAATCATGAAGTGAAATGAAGTACGCCTATAATTTTAACCGTCTGGGAGCAATGTGCTCAACAACGTTAAATGTATAAATCTTCGTTTCTTTATTTCTATTCATTCTGTTATGATATTATGATATAATCGAGAACATAAATGAAAATAATATCAATGCTGCCGCTGCTAAAAATGCTAATAATGATATTATCTTTATGTGTATTTTTATCATCGGCGTCGTCATTATCTTCATCTTTATTAGTATTATTGTTATGTATCAATCGTCTTCATCCTCAATATTGCCATCACTCTCTTTTAAAAAACGAGTGAAATTTATTACTCTTTAAAGGCAGTGGATCTCATTTGCAAACATCCCCACAGACCAGGAAAAGATGACCCATGCCCTTAGGTTATTGATGAAGGGCATGTGTGTGAAATCTGGGGGTCAGTAATTACCTGGAATTTGAAAAATGCGAAAAAAACAATAGCCGTTTAGTGTACGTTCTATGGTAGGAATTTTTTCCTCGCGAGAAAAAATTCAAATCAGTGTCTAACGGTAACTATAATTCCACTAAAACTGAGTTTCCAGCTCCTTTATTTTGCTAAAGGTTCCCAGATGGCATTTTCTTCTAAATGACATTGTATTTACACAATGTTAGTTTTTAGGTATGCAAAAGAGATCCCCTGCCTTTAAGGAATGAATGTCAACAAGAGTGAATTTAGAGTAAATTATGTGTTTTTACTCATTTTGGAATGATCTTGCGGATCACTCGGAATATCTTATTCCTGAGGTCACTCCAAAATGTGTGAAAAATCACGCAATTTCACTCTTTGTTGACATTCACTCCTCAAAGAGTGAACAACTTCACTCATTTTTTTA
Source organism: Eucidaris tribuloides (assembly GCA_001188425.1). Taxonomy (NCBI): domain Eukaryota; kingdom Metazoa; phylum Echinodermata; class Echinoidea; order Cidaroida; family Cidaridae; genus Eucidaris; species Eucidaris tribuloides. Next base: position 48,320 of record JZLH01S0603287.1, on the reverse strand, counting down.
AGGAGAGTAGTCATGTTTGTGAACGATTTTCTTGTTCGTTAGTGTATATAATATTGACATTAATATTTATATTAACTTTCAAACTATAACGCATATACGTCCGTGATTGACAACCTTCATTCATCTTCCATTCCACGTTCAAAATAGTGTAGTAGAACTTCCTATGTGATAAAACGTTTAGTCTTGGTGTGTAAAGGTATAGCTGGGTAGTATAGTTTCGTTTGATGTTGAATTCATCCGACCATCCCTTTAGGATAATATTGTAATAACTGTGTTTCTAGTCACAAGTATAGATAGCGGAATTTTCATGGGTGTTCATCGTATATTTATCTCCCTTTCATGGTTTCCTGTGTAACTGGTTGCCTCATCTTGAACTCCTTATCTTGAGCTCCCCCTCCCCCTCTCTTTCAGTTTGTGATATGTATCTCCTCCTCTTATAGTTATACTCTACGTCAATTGCCCATTCTATCACATTGTACATCGCTTGTTCATGTCGTAAAATGTGTCGTATCAAGTTCCTCTCACATTCTGTGATAATCTGAATCAGCCTTTTGTCTTTCCCGATATTAAAGAGCCTCTCCGTTTTCTCTCTGACCATTTCTATCGTGTATTTAATTTCCTTAAATTGATAAACTTGTCATTCTAATCGCATTTTTTTTCTGAGAAGATTAAACATAACCAATATTCCTTACAACACTGATACGTTACGCTTATTTATCATAATACATGTAAATTGGACTCAACGGTCAATATTTCTCCATGGACTGCACATTTCTATTCCTGTGCTTTTTTCTTTTCTTTTTTTTGGGGGGGGGAGGGGTAAAGAGTGATATGCATGTTTATTGTCATCACTTCTTTGAGTTCATTGCTTTGGCAGGTAGTTTGAATGCATGCAAATGAAGTATACATCCCTTAATGAAAATCCGCCATGAAAGCGATTAATTGGAAACAGATCTATTCAGAATTTACGGAGGTGCTCCATTCATCAATATTTCTTTTATGATTCTGTGCTTATGGGAATGTAAATAATCATTACCGTAATTGACCGTTATTGATGGGTATCGGTGGTTCTTATATAGTTATGATATATGTACTTGCATCTAGGGGCGGCGCCACCCTGAAAGGGGGGGGGGGAGCAGGGAGGCAGCATCAGCTACTGTTTTCAAAGTAATGAAAATAAGGGGGATTTTACTGTTTTTCGTAAATTTCGACCCCTAAGATATTTACTGTTTTGACATGAATAGAAAATTTGACTGGCAATTTTTTTTTCGTCGTCGTAGGCCACCCCACTGTTGCGTTTTTCGCGCGCTTTTTAGCCAGTAACCTTTTGGCTGGCATTCCCCCCCCCCGTTCGTCCGTTGGCCACACTACCCCCCCCCCCCTCCTCCCCCGTTCGTTTGCTATTTGGCGGGTCAAACATTTTGGGGCTAGCAACATTTTTCCCGACGGATTTCGCCCCCCCCCCCAAGATTTTACCCCTGGCTCCGCCCCTGCTTGTGCCAATAAACGGCCTCAAAGACGTTTGTATTTCGAGGTTATTAGTGGTATAGGCCTTGAATGGGCATGCTTTTGTCTGACCGAGGATCACCGTATATCACTCATTTATTTAATTATATTATTAACGCATCACATTTACAAAAATATGAATTGTAATCGTTTCAAAGACCTCTTTCTTCTCTCATATTTTATGTATTTCTATAATTTGCTTGTGTGTTGGGCTCTCTGATGCGAAAAATATAAAGCGTAAATGAAAATTATTCAGTAGCAGTAGTACACGTAGTAGTAGTAGTAGTAGTAGTAGTAGTAGTAGTAGTAGTAGTAGTAGTAGTAGTAGTAGTAGTAGTTGATAATGTTGTTGTTGTTTTACTATCATTATTGTCATCATCATCATCATCATCATCATCATCATCATCATCATCATCATCATCATCAATATTATATCATTATTGTTATTATTATCGTCATCAAGAGTCAAAATGTTTATATTACTGTCATCCACAATACAAAGATAACTAAAAATAAGAAAATGGGATATGAAAGGAATGAATACTATAGAATTGTGACACTTCACGAACATCTTCGCTTGAATTATGTTATAATTTAAATGGAAGCGTACGTGAAGTCTTACAATTCGTCCATACATAAATGTCTCTTTTTTACATACTTGTAAAACATGTATGTTTATAAAATATTTTGTATTGTTACATTTCAAAGTATGTGAAATCATTACTTACAACATAAT
>JZLH01S0603287.1:638-24014 GCA_001188425.1 Eucidaris tribuloides | reverse complement strand
CAAATGATTTTTCAAACCACCTAACAATATCACTTTTTTTTTTTATCACGAAATATATTTTATATATGTCAGTTAACTATATATAATTGGCCTGACCACATTTATACTAAACTAACAAATGAAACAGATATGCATACAGTATGTGTAATTCTAAACAATTTATATTAAAAGCACAAGGCAACTAACACAATGGTTATCATGGAATGGATATTTTAAGCTATCACCCAATCCTATGAAAAATACTTGATTTGTTATACAGGGAAACCCCGTTATAACGAGGTTGTCGGGACTGCCGACTTTACCTCGTTGTAACCGGTACCTCGTTGTAAACGTACACATAATGTTGCACACAAAATATAACATGTATGGGACTAGGCATTTAACCCATCTGTTTACTGCTTTTCCTACTTGTTCTGCACCAAAACTATGAATGGAAAGCTGATTATTGTTCATTTATATACTCATCCAAAGTAATAAAGGAAACTAGACCTCGAAATAAAGCAACAACCTTCACGCTCGTAACTTGCGTCGAGTACTGTGTACGGGAGGCAGGCTTTGTGTGACAGGTGAATGTACATGTACTGTGCAGTTGTGTGTGTATACACACACACACACACTTGCACATGAGTCAGGGACTTGCATGGCAGGCTGAAGTGCGATGCGCTCTGAAACGATTGGCCATTTTTTGCGTTGCCAAAATTTAGAATTTGGTCAGCGGACCATGCGACTTTCATTTCCTCGTTTTAACCGGGTGAATTTCTTATGTTTTTCTTTGTTAATGGGTTGACAAAAATACCTCGTTGTAAGCGAAATCTCGCAATAACCGAGATCGCTATAAACGGCACTTCTTTCCATTGAACAACACGTAAATGAAAACGGGACCGAGACAATCACCTCGTTGAAAGCGGTACCTCGCTTTATCCGAGCTCGTTATAACGGGGTTTCCCTGTACAAACCGACAGTCAAGACAATGTCACTTTTTTCAAATACATTCTACAGCAACGTACAAACAGTGAGACTTGTTTCTCATATGACACAAGTTTAACCTCATCATTCTCCATGTAATGAAGTACGCTACACAATATCTGATGATTTTACCATCTAGTTTATTTTCTTCAAACAATGGTGACTTTGATCGGGACTGTGCAAAAACTAACAGTTAAGCAGCTATGTATTTAAATATCCCTTAGATGTATACTTTTTTTTCTAAATTCAACTAGAAATTTCAAGATTAATCCAATTTTTAAAACACACATGCAACGACATACAAGTGCACACACCACTACTCAAATCACAAAATCGGCTGGGGAGGGGGTAACCCAACTAGTTATTACAAGGACTATTCTAAAAAGTGAGAGAAGGGGGTGTCCAAGAGATTTGAGAGTCACAGACAACATGCCCCCCCCCCAACTTTCTGTAGAGTCGTCACTGACATACACAGCATTTTCTGAATCCAAGATGCATACCTGCTGCCCTTACAAATTCCAAACATTCATTTCTCACTCACTTTAGTGATCACTATCCTACAGGGCCTGTTTCATAAAGCTGTTTATACAGTTACGCATGACTTGAACAACTCCAACGACGTGAACAATTCAAATATGAAGAGCCGAGTAAAATTCCAAAAGTTTTTCATGTCATTTTAAGAAAGAATGTTAATCTATGTTTGCATAAATAGTTGAACAATATCAGATGTGATTTCAAGAGTATGAGAATCACATTTGGCTTGCCATATTCAAGTCATTTGTAAAGTCATGCATAACGTACGAACAGCTTTATAAAACAGGCCCCGTTCTATCTACCTACGTCACATAAGACATGAAGGTAGTCAATCAAAATCTGATGTCTTTCAACAATCATGGTTTGAAGTCCAGAATCCCAAGTTTACCGTTTTTAGCAGAACCACACCCCGACACTACATGCATCATGATTCAACTCTATCCTACACTTAATCCTTTACATCTTTAGAGGAAGGAACTTGTGGGTACATATTAACACTCTTGGAGATGATGCATTACATTGTATATCTGATCTTATGAACCATGAAAGGACTACAGGTAGATAGTATTTAAAGGTAAATGACATGATTGAGGGTAGTCCTCAACTTGGGGTAAACTATTCTAGAATAAATTAAACTGTTCAAGGATTCCACTGTGAAAATTTTGCAGTCAAAGTCAAAAAGTTGACTATTCCTAAACAACTTCCATCAGAATGCCTTGTGGCAGACAAATCTGTTGTACAGCTTTCTATGGGATCTATTTATATTGGGGCTCTAGAGAAACAAAATGCTGTCAAGTTCATGCTTAATTTGCTGTAAGAAGTTCATGAAAATCCTTCCAGCCAGGAGATACAACTCAGCTGGTGTATCCACTGGTATATCTTTCAACCAGTTTGGTTTGAGAGGCATTTGTTTTTACTCCTCCCAGTCATGTCACTGCCCTATAACTGTTGCAGACCAGTGAATAAAATCTCATAGATCAGAATCTGGAGTGTAGCCCAAACTAAGACTGATTCACCAACCCTTCACTTAATGAGCTATAACACTAGGAAAGAGAGACAGTACCATAACTTGCTTTTTCGACACACACACCATTCTGCACAATACCCTCAACAGTAAACATAGCACAAATATCTCACACAATACTCTCTAATAGAATATGAGTACTAAACAATCACATGCAAAGAACTAACTCACCATGCAAAGACACAAGTTTCCACAGCTTCACAACTATTCTATTTATGACACACATTTGCATTATTTTACATTATTGAGAGTTATCTACATTTCAGATATAACTTGTACTTTCAACAAATTTCTGAAAACTATTCACAATCTAATAAACACACAGTAAGGCCACAGGTTGAAAATGTGTTAGTCCTAAGTGCAGAATTAACTAGATAACAGAAAAAAATATGACAATAAACCAGCCAAAACTTGCACACAACTTACACCCACACACATATATATATTTATATATAGTTTTTCTTATTTACAAAATACCGAAGTATTTCTTAGATGTAATAATACATCCTTATTGCATATCTTTCATGAAAACAAAACTGAAAAAACAAAAAATAAAGAGACCTCACCCTACTTTGCAAAGCCACACAACCCAATCACCATTCCAACAAAAACAAAACACAGAGCTAAAGACATTCACTTTACCAGGGATCTATCCAACAAGGCAAATATTCAGTTGCTATACAAAATTGTGCATCAGGATAAGGAACACATTTATTTATTTGGGGGTAATATCTACCTTAAACGTAAATGACATGATTGTGGGTAGTCCTCAACTTGGGGTGAAACTACTCTAGAATCAAGTAAACTTTACAAGGATTCAACTGTGAAAATTTTGTGGTCAAAAGTTGACTCATTCTAAAATAACTTCCATCCATACACCTAATGACAAACAAATCTGTTGGGTAGCTTTCTATGGGATCTATTTCTATCAGGGCTCAAAAGGAACAAAACACTAGTATTCATGCTGGATCTGGCTTATGCAAACAAATTCAAGATAAATTCCAGCCAGGAGATACACTCCAGCTGGTGTATCCATTGGTACATATTTCTACCAGATTCGTTTGAGAGGCATTTTTTTTATTCCTCCCAATCATTTCACTACCTTTCAAGTTGAATGCTGTTAGTGAAGTTGCTTACTTCAGTCAGGGAGCAGTGTATGTTATACAACCTTAGAAATAGGAATTCATTTTATTGAAATTACATGTACTATCAACTTTTTACTTAAAGACATTTTAATATACTGGCAGTTATCGTTCGGACAGCCTTGTTGGGTACGAGACAGCTACATAGAAACACTGAGTTAGTGTGTTTTCACTCCCATAACAAGATGGCAAACTTTGAATTAACACCCAAAGAACCTACAACTCTATCATAACAGAACTATCAATCCTTATCTACAAGAACAAATACCACAACCAAGCTTTGAACCGAGAACCCTCTGGGAAAAAATACAGACCAATCCACAGAATCACAATACTCTACCTACCTCACTATGTTCCTGAACACTTTTTGCTTTACATTTAAATTGTTTCTGGCAAGATAATTATCTAATGACAACATATCACAAAATTAACTACTTTGTGTAAACTCAAGAAAGTGAGAACACTCAACATGAGTGAACTTACCACACAAAACTCAGAATCAACTCAAAGTCCACAAATTTATCAAAGATAGTAAATTCTTTAACCAGTGCTGATGATAAATTTGTATAAACTTACTTTGCCTCCTCAAGACCACCTTACCACATTGACTAATGCATGTCAGCCACATAGATAAATACCATAGTATTTATAATAATCCTACCTTAAAAAAAAAATAAAAACAAATATCAAACACTTTCTTCTCAACACTGAGAATACTGTTAAGCAATAAATACATAAAATCTTTTTCATATAATAATGATTACACATACCTGTTAATCACCTGCCAAACGTAACACATGGAATGTATGCTACCCACTTTATATGCACCAAGACACAATTTACCTGTAAATTCTATTCAATTTTTTTTTTTTTTGAGGGGGGGGGGGTTATTTGTAATAATGAATATAATATATCTAATCAATTTCTGAAGTTTGGTTTTCCAAAAGGTTTCTTTTTGCAACCAATTACACCTATTGTCCTTAATATTTCCTATGAACTTCAATCTTCTACACTGAAATCAAGCAAAACACATATCACTATATACTTCATCATAGGTGATCTGTAACATAGAGAAAGTGGCTGGATACATGAAGTGTGAAGGAAGGTGCAACACTTCACTAGATTTGTCATCGATGGAAATTTCCCAAAAGTGATAAACTTTCCTCACATTCTGCTTGGTAGCGGTGATTATAATGCTAGTAAATATCAACACATCACTAGCCCAAGGGCTGTTGAAACAACCCTGTAATATGTATCCAGTATTTGTATTTACAGTCAACTCTGCACAAGTCGAAGTGCATAAGTCGAATAATCGCCTACCTCGAAGGTCCTTACTGGGTCCCATTCCTTTATTTTCTATTGTTTTCGACCCCTTATAAGTCGAATTTCGTCTAAGTCAAAGCATTTTCTTCAGTTCCAAGAAATTCGACTTAGGCAGAGTTGACTGTATATCGAAAACCTTTTCAGATTTTTTTGCAACACATTTACACTTTGAAGGACACCTGTGTCCTGTCCTTACTATTGCAAATCAAACAATACTGAGTTTGTAATCAAATCAAAGAATATATATTAAAGGTTTAGTTTTAATATATGAATTATGCTTAACTTGAACTCCGCAAAAACTCTCCCCTGTGGTTAGTAAAGAATAGATACAAACACGGCAATGGACATGTACCGTACATCAAGACAAATACATATGACACACAGTCATACACACATACAGACAGACGCACACACACACACACACATTTCAATGTACATTTTAAATTTTATATGAACAAAATACATTTTTACAATGTACTTAAAGCTTTATCATGGCACAAATCATTTTGAGAATGAAACATGACCACAGTGGCAATAAAGGGGACAAAATAAGACAAAATTGATCGTTCTTACGACACGACTTGTTGGCCCATCTCAGTATATCTCTCTGACGACAAGGGTATTATGTCCTACCTACCATATCATCCCCAAAATACCTATACACCATAAACCACCCTACCAATTTAATTCACACAAAGTGGAGACTACATGCAACTGTTTTATGCGATGAGTCACATGGTCAGTTCATTTCAAGAGACCGTATGGACCTAACCGACTATGAAATACGACTGGTCAGACAAGTAAAGCTTTTCAGTATCACTCTTAGAACAATATGATCCTGCCAAATATGCAGAATTTTGTTGTCGTGGTAACAGAAATGGGGGGAGTAATTTGTAAAGTAATTACCTCACCTGGAACAGCTCTATATGTAGAACATAACATAGCTAGAGTTCATATCACATTTAGAGACAAAACAGTAGTATCAGGCAGGGGCAGGTGGCATGGTAAAATCTCAGAAAGGGGGGGGGGGGTAGGAGTGGTGTCAAAACGCCCTACATTTCAAGAGTTCCATTGTTTTTTTTTACCCCACCTGTGGCATCGTCCATAAGGTTAATTGTGATAGAAAGCACACATCAAACTTGGAAAGAAATTTCACTAACTAGGAATATGACCATTAAAAATTCAAACTAGTGTAGGTATATTTCTGCATTGTACATGTATATTGTTGTAATGTACAACAAAGCACGGATCAATGATACATTACAGATCATTTCAGGAGAATGATAATAATTTAAACCTGCCTTTATACCAGGTACGAAGTTTGCGTGCCTGTCACTGCAAACAGTATTCATGATTTTTGTAGTTTGGCAAGAGATGGGGTAACATTTCTAGCCAATGAATGTCACGCTATGTACTTGAAAGTCTATGCCATCACATAGCTATATAGCTATATACATACATACATACATACATACATACATACATACATACATACATACATACATACATACATGCTTATGTCACCCGCAACACCTTATGGGAGAACTTGTTACAAATTGTTAAAGTTGAATATCTATTCCATCAGAAAGCATATTTTTGAACTTGTATCTTTTAAAGACTAAATGCAAGTCTGTAATGCTGAATTTGAATCAAACTATATGTAATTTTTTTCATGGTGTAGAGTTCAACATAAATATGAAAAATGTTTTTTTCAAGAAAATCATCTTGGGTGTCAAAGGTGCATATCAACATCACCAGTGACACTGAAGAATATAATGACACAAAGTTATCACATTTTATTGTTTAAATTGACAACTTCCACCAAATCTGGGAGACCAGATTCATATGATTATCAGACAGATTTACACATAAGCAAGGCAATCGAGTCCGATGCTAACGCTTGTTGCATTCATATTTCTTTTCAAACTGAATTCTGTTGCTGAATGCTTTACCTTTTGTCGAACATTAGACCATTTTTTTTCAAAAACAATTTACTCACATATTCAATGTTGAGAACATTTATAATCACTCACATGTTGAAAGCTTTTTTTTTTTCCTTTTTGGTCTATCCCACACTTTTTTAGAATGCCACATACAGATATTTCAATATAACACAAATTCTCCCATCAGGCATCACAGGTCACACAGTTCACATGTGTACATTGAAGCTTAGTAGTATAACAGCAATGTCACTGGTCTTCTGCAGTCACATGACTGCTGTCAGGTGACATTCCAGTATGTATATATTTGTTATACTGCATCCTGATATGACACAGAAGATGAGTTGTTTCTCTTTATAGCAAGCATAACTGTCCTATTTCATCCTATCAGAGAGCAAATGGCAAATGTTACAACCTTTGTCATTTTCTTTACAGTTTAACACCCACAATTTAACACCCCAATTTTGCTCAACTTATGAATATGTTTGAAGTGAGCAACTGGACATAATGCTGCTACCTGTATTGAAATTGCATAAATTTTTTTGCCCACTTACATATGACACTTGCAACCTAAATAACATTTTCTCATTTTCTCACCACGCAAGTTATCTCAACAGGCATGGGATACTGCAACACGGACCGTTACACTGGCAGGAACAATAATATTTTATGTTAGCGTACAAAATATACAAACCTGATAAAATCATTATTACTCTTATCTAATTATACATATATATATAGCTACACTACCAGACATAGTATAAAGCTAATGTCATCTGGTCTTGGAGGCAATGTTAATAGGTAATGAACGCATGTGGTCTCCTCCGCCTCCTCCTCCTCTTCCTTCTCTGCCAGAGGTTGCTAGATTCCTGTCATCATCACCAGACCTCTGGTAACCTGGCAACATCATCATCTCAGATGCCCGTGGTTGTAATCTCCTCCCATCATCCTACATAAATGGAATAATATTTTAGACAATGGTTTAAATAAATTGCTATATGATAGTGTCTGTACATCATAAACATAGGGATAAGCAGGGTGACAACCCCTCCCCTACCCCAATTTATTACTTTTTTTTACTAAGTCTTCATGCAATCTGAAACTTTTATTCTACTTGTATTCATTTTTTTGTGGTTGAGGGGTGGGTGAGGGGAATTTGTATAATAATCTTCCCATTAACTTGTTTGTAGTTTTTACCAACACTCCAGGATATTACTAACACATACTTAACCCGAACTAGGTTGGGAAGGGGGAGGCATTACTGCCCCTCTTGCATACATTTGCATAAATAATTAGCAAATTACTGCCAAAGAATACCTGATATTAACAGATTGAGTATGTAATTTATTAGATAACACAGGCTATCTGTGTACCAGGTTTGGTAACAATAGCACAATTGTGGAGACCTACATGTATAGGGAAGCCATAACTCCATAAAACATATAACAAGTGCCTGTGGGAGCGCTCTCTTACACATGAAGTTCCATTGTATTGCTATCCATTCTACTTCCCAGATAATATTTAGTTAATTATTTATTTATGTTATATTATTTAACCTAATATTTTACTGTGTCCCATATTAAAATCGACATATTTTTTTCATCAGTTTGGGACCTATAAATTACAAGTTTTACTTTTTATTAGGTTCCTCCATATTTTTTCACCTTGTTTTAGTTTGTCATCAATTTAAAGCACGCATGATAAGTAAACACGCTTTTTGTTTGATATTTATTTTGTTTAATTACATAAGTAAATGTGCACGTAACCAGATGCACTCTGTATTACCTTATTATTATTTTTTTTATTATTACGTAAGTATCAAGTCAAATATTTCTGTCGTATTTATATCGCTGTTAAATTGCTCAAATGAATTGGAATATGGAGTTTAAAAAAAAACATTTTTATGTTGTGTATCTCATATTGTTTTATGTGTTATATGTAAAAATGTGAAAATATGGAAATAAATTGAAATTGAAATTGAATTGAAATTGAAGTTTGCATCTTTAGAATTCCAATTTCTCTAGGCAATGATGGATGCAATGTGAATCACTTCTTTATTCCAAATAGATGAGAAGATTGATTTGTCATGTGAACAACTCTTAGCCAATCACCTAACCAGGTCCATTTCAAAACCAATAACCTATTATAAATTACACAGGTCTGAAAATGATGTCCTGTAAAAACTGCAGTTTAAAATTATTAGTATGCGTATTTAAAACGTGAAAATCATGAAACAACCGTTCCGGTTTTTCCCATAAACTGTATTTTTTTTCCACTTACAATAATTCATGTACCGATTTTATCTGTACATATTTCACAAGTGACAGCATAACGGTCTGAAGTTTTGTGTTCAAGGGTATTTATTTGTCCATTCAAACATTGTCAGATAGCAAAGTGTGACAATTTTTTTGCATGGGGCTTCCGCAATGGTGTCTTCAAATGGAAACAGTTTTTTTTTCAAATTTGTGAGTGCAATTAATTTTAAAATAATAATGACAGACACGCTGTGTGCACTACATACTATAGTTCCAGCCAGCCATGGTCACTTCAATAATTGAATATCTGAATATAAAAACGACCCAAATTGCCAAATTGAGTTAAACATGGGAAATTGTTGCTTATACATGGGCTCATCATGTGTATAAATGATAAATTTTAATTCACCCCAGAAATGCCAAAAATAAAGGAGTGAAATCTAGTATGCATATAAGAATGACCCAAGTCCAGGACTTGGGTCATTCTTATATTCATATTATATAGCACCCTCTCTCTGTTTAGAAGACATTTACTATAGTAACTTCCGATGTATACTATTCAAAGACTGACCCAAGTCCATATGATTCAAAAAATGACCCAAGTCTATCAAATAAAAGGAGGCCCCCACAAATCACAAGCAGGTGAATTATGATTTTAAAAAATGTACAATTAAACTTGTATTAACGATGTTGTCTTATATATCATAGTCAAATATAATTTTATTGGAAATGTTAAAAAATATTTTGTTTTTCTTGATTTACTAAAAATAACCTCCCATGGACTTGGGTCGTTCTTATATTCATATATTCTTACCCACGGCACTTCTTCTGTTTCATCTGGTGTAGTGCTACCATTTCTGGAGGCTGCACAGCTACTACTTTGTGAAGATATGTCACTGTTAATAAAACAAAGGACAAAACTAAATCACACATTTGTTTTTTCTGCAATCTTATATTCTATAAGTAATATCTTAGCATTCTACAGAACTAAAGGCATTTTCTAGTGAATATTGGTAAACTTAAGCATTTTTTTCTGCATTTTGGCAATATATCCAACAATTAAATTTACACAAAATTTATCACAGTTTTTAGCATGCTGTGAGATAGATTCACCAGATCTCTACATGATAAAAAAACCCCTCAATCATCAGGCTTGGAGAAAATCTCACAGGTGATAAGGGTAGGTAGATTAAGATGCTATGATCAAAGGGCAAGAAAAGAGGAAATCCATTGGTTCTAGAAGGGTATAAACTTCATCTGTCCGACCCCAAACCGTATGGCAGATTCCACAAAACTTGGAAGGAAACAATAGAACAAGCTACATGTATGAGATCATTTGATCTAACCCACAATCATTGACCCACAGAATTGAAAAGCTTGGAGAAGCAGGGACAGTGCCAAGGTAAATTCATGGCCAAACTAAGTGGGGGGTAACAACGGGGGAAAAAAATCACAACCAAATCTGAAGAACAAAATTTTCACTGCCAAATATTATCTCTTCTGGGCAAACAGACACAATCTTAAGGGGCAAATTTTTCCAAAGACACACACAAAAAAACCCTGATTTTCATTACTTTAAAAAAATAGGGGGACAGCTGTCCCCCATGGTGCCACCCCCTGTAGAGAAGGGCCATCAAGGAACTGATGGGTCCAACCCTACAAAGTGGAAAAAATGGACCTTGAATGATGATAACGATGATGATGACCATGAACATGACTATAATGATAATGGCATTTCTATGTTCAATGGTCAAATTTTGGTGGATGCCTATGCTTGTTATCCAAATTTAATAAAAATCTCTTTTAATCACAAAAGATTACACTAAAAAAAAATAATGACTTTTGTGAGCAAGCTCAGTAAGCTCAGAAAGTGTTCTTCTCTTTCCTCCGTTTCCAAAAATAGACACAGTGGATGTAATCTCTCCACCACAATCTATTCTATATCTTTGTCACACCAATCATCCTCATATCCTCTCTTACCATGTCCATAAACATTCTTTTTGGTCTACCTCCTTCTTTTTTCCAGTGGCCCCAATTCCAACATCCTTCTCCCTGTGTACTCCCCCTCTCTCCTTTGGACATGTCCAAACCACAGCAGTCTTCCCTCTCTTACCTTAACCTGAAACCTTCCTACATTTGCTGTCCCTCTCACAAACTCCTTCCAAATCTTGCACGTTCAGTAAGTTGGCTCACCCCCAAAAATTTTAACTTGAATACCTTTTCTTGTACACCTTGATTTAACTGCATCAATGTATGTACAAGGAACATGAATTCCTTATTTTGATTACTCTGTTCCCCTGTTTTTAGAGGATTGTAGGGTGGATGGGGGGGGGGGGCAATCACTCATTCTGCCTCAATACTTCTATCGAAATTCAATTGTCACCCTCTGGAAACACATTCATACACATGAATGGAGAGCCAGCCGTATCTCTGACAAAGTATGCTTTGGATAACTCTGAGCCCCAAGTCCCTTTACCTTGTATATCCATGCATGAAGTGGCATTGGGATCCCCGGGGGCAGCGGCTCTCCTGCCACTGACGACAGGTTAGACGACTGACATCATGAGATGATTGGCAGGCAGTGTTCTGGCATCGGCCTTCCACAAAATCCCTGCAAATACTGGACGTCTGACCTGGAAGGCAAAACACAGGCAAAACTCTTAGTACTGTATCAGTATCTGTACTTTAGAGTCTATTGTGCTGGAAGTAAAAGACCAGTTTACTAATATATTCAAATTTTATGCATACTTTCAACCCTTTGGAGACGTTTTGAATTTGATGTAACATGCATTCTCCATAGACCCCAATCCAAGATACCTTGTACTTAGTGTCCAACTGGTTAAAACAAAGGTTGTTTTTGACAACCCGAAAGCTTGGCTGAGGCTTGCCCGAGATATTAACATGTAATGTATGCAAACTGGATTCCAAGTATTGTAGTCCATTCATTAATAAGAGGTTAATGGACTATTTAGTGTTTAGTCATTCCAGTAGGTCCCAAGGACAGAGAGTCAGAGACATCCATAAATTTGAATTACCTAGTTGACTGTTCTATTGTAGATTCCGACAATATGGCGTAAATTTGGTAAACACCAACATGTCCATTTCAGAAGAATTTTCAAGCGCAATTGCTTTCCAATAAAACCCAATAATAGTTAAATGAATCAGTGCAAATTTGACATAAATCTGACATTACAGTGAGTGCCCGTTTTTGTCAAATCTAATTCACCTAAAAAGATTTTGTTCTGTATTAAAAACAATTATTTCTACAAGCTCAACTTGTGTGTGTTTGGTAATTTGGATTCTAGAGATAAGCTGTAGCATTCATATACTAAAACTTGGTTGAGTCCACCCATCTCTGTATACCAGAGACCACTTGGCAGTGGTCACTGGTGTAGGTTTCTGACTTGGTAAGCTTTGATCAGCAGGCGTTGTTTTTACTCCTTGTAGATGATACATACGTTATACATTATACACATAACGGTCATGTAAAATCTGAAATGCAGTTAGTGTTATGTGACCTTATTGTGACAGGCCTTTTTTTGTACAGAAATAGTTTTCAGCCACTAGGCTTTGTGAAAGGTGAAGATATATATGAATCTCTACATTATGAATTACTACAGCTTATTTACTTGATGAGTAGATTTGCCATATCACTAGATACTCTATAGTACTGGTCTTGAAAGTAACTTACTTCTTCTTTTATTTCTCCCATGATGCTTGGATGATTGTACTTCTAGAGGTTGGTCAACAAGAAGCCCTTCCTGAAAGAACACATCATCCTCATCAGGGAACTGGAGAAAAAAAATAAAAGAATTATGCATGATTAATAATTGCAGCAACAAGAACCATTAAAAGCTAATTTTTTTTACCAAGGCTACAATAATTGTTAAACTCTGGAATGTTCTGTTGCACAGTGTGAAAGCTGTGTAGTAAGTTTATAGTGCTAAAATAAATTAGTACCCTCACAATTTTGCAAAATATAGAATAAATGAATAAATAATCAATAGCGCAGAGTACATGTAACCTGTTGAAGATTTCACACCAATATTCAGTCATCACTGAAGAATTAGAAATAAAGTGCATGCATTTTGTCATCTTTTCATACAAAACCAACAAAATGATAAAAAACTAGAGAAGTTTGACTGCGCGCAGTCGATGGGTATGCCTCCGCCCAGTGCGCCCACTATGTACATGTAGGAGCTAACAACCTTATTATATCAACAGTTAGCACTCCTAACTGAAGTTATAGGTTTGGCACAAAGTTCATTGACCTTTGACCCTTGACCCTGACCGTTGACTCCTTTGACTCCCCCAAAATATTTGTCTTTTGGTTTTGAACCTAACTGCCAAATTACATCAACAGTGAGCACTCCCTACTGAACTTATGGGCAGAAAATGACATTTTTGGACAAAGTTCATTGACCTATGACCCTTGACCTCGACCTTTGACCCCTGTGACTACCAAAATATTTGTCTTTTGGTTTTGAACCTAACCACTAAATTACAACAACAATGAACACTCCTTACTGAACTTATAGGTAGAAAATTGAATTTTAGGAAAAAGTTCATTGACCTTTGACCCTTGACCCGTGACTCTACCAAAATATTTTTCTTTTGGTTTTGAACCTAATTACCAAATTACATCAACAGTGAGCACTCCTAACTGAAGTTATAGACCGAAAATGAGATTTTGGGACAAAGGTCATTGACCTTTGACCCTTGACCTTGACGGATTTGTCCCAAAATCTAATTAATTCATCCTTGCCTAGTGGTCTACCCTTGGTCCAAGTATCATTAAAATCCCTCCAGCAGTACTTCAGTAATCTTGTTCACAAGAAAGTGTGGACGCACGGATGTACGGACGGACAACCCGAAAACATAATGCCTCCGGCTCCCTTACGGGGCGGAGGCATAATAAATAAAATAATAATAATAATCAACAAACCCCGAACAGCAATTCTCCGGCTTGCTTGGACAACCTGAAATAATGTCAATGTGTGCACTAGTAGAAAATGGATTTCAAATATTTATTGGTGGTGAAGATCTTACAGACAAAGAAAGAAAATGTGGAAAAAAATGAAGCTGACATTTTTGTTCTTTTTTTTTAGATACACCTGATAGGATCTATCAATGCCCTAAAAAAAATTCGCTCTGAAATTCTTTCATTTCCCCTGATGATACACATGTAGTAATATCAACTTACTGATAGAATAAACAAGGCAATAGCAAGTACATCCCTAACCCACATTTGACCTCAAATGACCTTTGACCTCACCATGTGACCTCCGACAGCACCACAACAGAATGGTACCCCAAGTGAATCTATCACCCAAGTTTGGTCGCCATTGGACCAATGGTTGCCAAGTTATGTGTCATAAGAGAGTGTCTTAGGTAAACTTATCATTGACCTCAAATGACCTTTGACCTAACCATGTGACCTCCGACAACACCACAACATGCGGGTACCCCATGTGCATCTATCACCTAAGTTTGGTCACCATTGGACCAACGGTTGCCAAGTTATGTGTCATAAGAGAGTCTTGCAGGTAATTTATAATGTTCACCTCATCATGTGACCTCTGACAGCACCACAACATGCGGGTACCCCATGTGCATCTATCACCCAAGTTTGGTCGCCATTGGACCAACAGTTGCCAAGTTATGTGTGCATAATATAGTCTTGGGGCAGGTAAACATTAATGTTGACCTCAAATGAACTTTGACCTCACCATGTGACCTCCAACAGCACCACAACATGCGGGTACCCCATGTGCATCTATCACCCAAGTTTGGTCGCCATTGGACTACCGGTTGCCAAGTTATGTGTCACAAGATAAAGAGAGTCTTGCAGGTTATGTTGACCTCAAATGACCTTTGACCTCACCATGTGACCTCCGACAACACCACAACATGCGGGTACCCCATGTGCATCTATCACCTAAGTTTGGTTGCTATTGGACCAACGGTTGCCAAGTTATGTGTCATAAGAGAGTCTTGCAGGTAAACTTTAACTTTGACCTCAAATGACCTTTGACCTCATCATGTGACCTCCAACAGCACCACAACATGTAGGTACCCCATGTACCTGTCACCCAAGTTTGGTTGCCATTGAACCTACGGTTGCCAAGTTACATGTTATGAGAGAGTCTTGCAGGTAAACTTTAACATTTGTGCTGGACGCAGGACGGACGGACAGACGGACGGATGCCATTTGGATCCCTTAGTCTCGCCTTCACCTCCGGTGGGCGAGACAAAAACAAAACAAAATATGTCAGTATAAACATTTTTTTTTTTTGGTTGGCTGGATGCTGTTTTCTGATATCTGGAGTGAAACTAGAATACTTGGTAAGAGATTGATAAGTTGTGTTTTTCACAAAAACTATACTTGGGCTTTAAAGACACAAGTTAACATTGTGAAGCTTTAATTTTTAAAAGTGTTAAACTTTGATATCTGGGCTACATATTAGTACTTAAATGGACAAATCCTAGAATACAGTATACAACATCCTAGAATAAAAACGTTTAGAAAGTTAAGCTGCCACCGACAAAATATGCATGAATTAACAAAGCCCTTAGAATTACTGCTGTGGTGGAGTATAAAATAGCCTACACACATTAACCTATGTGAGGAAATGAGCACGGTGAATCCAGTCAACTTGAGTACTCATAGATTTTCACTTTTTAAAAAGCACTAAATAATCATTTTGAAATACAATTTTTTTTCAGGGCTTCGTCTTTAGACCTTATCAAAGATACTTAGAGCATGGAGGATTACTTTTTTAAATTGTGGTCATTGTTAGCCTGTGGCTATAATAGCAAAAGAACACATTTCACTTACTGGTGGTGGTTCATAATCAAGTGGCATTCCTGGCCTGATACCAAAGTAGCTCCATGTATCCCCAAAGTATCCTCCGCCTCCTCCTCCTGGATCTCCCCCTGCCAGGGCTGATGATGATGCACCACCGGTGTCATTGTAGTGGTTCCTGACCCCACCCACTTGTGAAGAGTTGGCAAAGCCAAAGTTCGATCCACCATATCCACCAGACTGCTGAATGAGACCCATATTAGGGATGTACAGGTCAGTGGCTTGGAGTGGAGCTCTGGACACACCGTCTAGACCGCCGCTACCGCTGTTCTGAAATCTGGAATCAGGCTGAAATGTCTTGTCTGAAGACTGAGCAGTCATTTTTGCACTTTGAGCAGACATCCATGGATTAGGTACACTGCTTGCATGTCCTGTTGCTATGAGATCATCTTCGGGCATACCAACACTGCCTGGATTTGTCGATGAGCAATCTTTACCAGTGTATTGCACTGACTCTGTGGAAAGACTGGGCTGGTCTTTTGAAACAAGTGTTGCTGCCCCTTGAATGGGTTGGAAGTGTGAGTTGGGAGATACAAAGGGTATATCAGGAGTAACTCCCAGCGAAGTTTTACATCCTGCCGTCATTGTCTGAGCTCTGATGGGTTCTGGACGACTAATACTGGATGATTCCTCCCTATTCCAGTCTGCAGAGAGCAGATGTTGACTAACCACTGTACCCTCACCAGATCCAATCAGCCCTCCATGCAGGCCTTGTTGGCTGTTTGCTGACTCTTGCTGACTATTCTCGCTACCTCCTCCAGTTTCAGATGAACCTACAAGCCCTTTATCTTGAGGAGTACAATCATCAACATGATCCTTTGTATTGCACTGAACTTCTAGATTGTAAGCAATAGCACTTGCTTCTTGAGTATCCCTTGGGACCTCCTCTACCAACTCATCCTCAGATATCATCTCATCCGTTTCAGTTCCTGCAGGGCTTGAGTTGTCGCTGTTGTCATACTCTCCGATGTCACGTGCAAAATCAAAACGAGAGGAGCTTCGGGAGCAAAGATACTTTGGGCTATCCACTAGACTGTCTTCAATAATACTCTGTTCATCTTGAACTGCACCACCAGGGGCACCAAGAGGCTGTGGACTCAGCAGGCAATCCAGAGAACAAACCGATGAAGAAGCTTCACGCCCCTGAGACCCCTCCCACAGCTCCCGTATACTGCTGTCATTACAAGGACTGGTTGAACAGCTGTTGAAACGACTGTTGTTCTGACTGCTGTATGGACTTCCATATACACCACCTTCGATGAAAGCAGAGGCCTTGGCCAAAGGCTGAAATCCTGCAAAAATGCTATCATCCCATGTTACTATCTTCGGAGGGTGGACCTGTGTGTGTTTAGCATCATAGGTTGCCCACAACACACTGTTCATGTCCAGTGAATGAGCATCGGACGGCATGCTGCTCAGCAGGTTGGAGCTCTCTTTCTGTGAGGAACAGATACCTTGAACAAGACTATCCTCATCGGTTGAAAAAGAATGATCACTTGTTAGACAAGACATGACTGGAGTGGAATGTAGTGCCCCATGAGAACCCTCACTCTGGACACCCCATGCAGCTCCTACTTGTGTAGAAGGGCTGTTTGGATTGTACGCATGGGAGTGTGCATGGGTATGATCACAAATGCGCAAGAGACTATCTGTGTTGCGACCAGTACCAATAGGAGCATTACGTGGTGAGATAGGTGCACTCTCCAGATGGTGATGATCAATGACTACCTGGAGTTCTTCAACCAAGGAAGTAGTTTCAGAGGTCTCATCTCCCCCGGAGTCTTCAGGCGCACTGTTTGGAGTCGCTGGGCTGCTGACATGCTGGTGATAAGTGGCTGACGTTGTAGTGGTGGCAGTGATGTTGGTGGTGGTGGGCAGGCAAGATCTTGCAATGTACCCCCAGGGCTCCTGTTGGCCAGTGCCTAGTGGACTCCCTGGCACAAGATTCTTCTCCCAAATTGATGACGATGGGTTGCACTGACCCTCGGCCACGATGGGAGCCATGCCGGCTTCCGTATCAAAGTCAGCAATTCTTGTGGAACCTGCATACCACTCCTTCATACTATCTCCACTTCCAAACATGTACATCTCATTATTACCCTTTGATGCTTGATGGCTAGTTGAATCTCCATACGCGTGATCATCTTCGCACTCATCCATGATGCTGCGACAAAGACTTTCAGCCATGGTGCTCACAGCCTCCTCGAGCCTTGCCTCCTCTTTGACGATACTGTCACCATTTTCAATCCCTTCTAGCTGCAAAACTGTGGCATGGGTACCCTCTGTCTGGCCTGCCTCACCTATATCCCAGCGAGTCAACCTTACCGCAGTAGGTCCATCGGTAGCGCTGTTCCTGTACCACTCTGGAAAAGAGTTGCCTTTCTTGCTACCACCACTCTTGTGTTTTGTGTCTCCCTTCTCGCCACCACGGCTATTCCAGTCACGATCACGATTCTGACGCTTGATGCCTCTCTCATGTCCGTGGCTGTAAGTGCGATGACCTCTGCGTCCTTGATACTTGGGAACGACAAATGATGGATTCTTACTTTGGTTTCTGGACAGACTGCTTGGCAGACTTTGTGCGCGCTGATACTGACGACCCTGGAACCCGACAGGAGATGAACTGTTGCGTGACACGCATGCGGATACACTCTTGCTCGGTAGTTTTTCCAGTTCATGGTCCCCAGTTGGGCTGGATGCGTCGCTGCATGAGGTTTGCCGGGAGGACTTCGCACTCCATGCTCCTTTAGGCTGGACATCAGCAGCGATCAGGTTGGTTTTGTCACTCAATGCAGGAAAAGCCTCATAATACCTAGCAGTGGAAGAATGAAAATCATACACAAATATATGAAAATAATTCAAATTTCAGTAAGCTGAACAAGCATTAACTACATGTACACCAGATCACAAAAATACCAACATAAAAAGTTTGAAAACCCTAAAAAAAAAGGTGTCATTTACATTTTACATTTAATTAGTAAATTGTGTTGTGAATAAAATCGCTAAGTCAGCCATTCCACGTAAGGTTCAACGTCAAACTCAAAAATTGAAGTGAAACAACTGATTTTTGGTCAGTTATGATTCAAAAGAGGAATACTGAAACCATCTAAATCTCAAAGATTTTTGAAAATAAAGCATTCGAATTAAAGTTACAGCCTCCTGAACATGGATGAAGTTTTTGATAAAAAAAGAAGTTTTGGGTATAAATCACAAACTGAGAAAATAAATGAAGCTGATTCATAACACGTTGCTTTTTCTGCATTCATTTGGTAGCTATTCCAGTAAGTTTTATAAAACATTAAGAATTTTTCTAAATGCTTTTTGTATTTTCCCAGTATTTCATCATGAAAACACCCGCGAAATATGTCATGCGAGTCACAAAATAAGGGGATTTTTTAAGATTACTAAAATACTAGAAAGAGTTTCAGCTGGTGTTTGACATGTAAGTGAAGAAGTGGTGGTAGCGTATCAAGAAAAGTATAAACATTTTCATTTGGCCTGCATACCTTGAAGAAACTAGAGCAGTTCGACTGCGCGCAGTCGATGGGTATGCCTCCGCAGTCCGCATTCTCATCCAATTGATACAATTTGAAAAGCTTCAAGTTACCATGGTAGCAAGACCAATTAGATGAATAAGCATAAGCCCATGTGACCTTTGACCAAGTTATAGTAAAATCCAATAAGCAGTTCTTAAATTATCACGGCAATGAGCTCAATTTGGACATGAGGCCTTGTGACCTTTGACCTCTGACCTTTCAACTCCAAAATCGAATCAGTAAATTGGTGCCTTATATTAGATACTTTTCCCAAGTTACATCAAAATCGGATCAGTCATACTCAAGTTATCACAGTAATGAGCCCAAATCAGACATATTTAAGGCCCGGTGACCTTTGACCCCAAAATCTAATAAGTTTATTGGTGCCTAAAAATACATACTTCACCCACGTTACATGAAAATCCAACCGGCCGTTCAAGTTATCGCTGTAACGATCCCAAATCAGACATATTTTAGGCGCGGTGACCTTTGACCTTTCAGCTCCAAAATCTAATCAGTTCATTGGTGCCTCATAATACATACTTCACCCAAGTAACATAAATAACAGACAGGCCGTCAAGTTATCGCCGTAACGAGCTGGAATCAGACATATTTCAGGCCCGGTGACCTTTGACCTTTGACCTTTCAGCTCCAAAATCTAATCAGTTCATTGGTGCTTTATAGTATCTACATACTTGGTCCTAGTTACATCAAAATCCGACCAGGGGTTCTTAAGTTATCGCGGTAACGAGATCCGGTAACGGACGGACGGAAGGACGGAAGGACGCACGGACGCACGGATGGACAACCCGAAAACATGATGCCTCCGGCAACTTCGTTGCGGAGGCATAAAAACAATCTCAAGAGTGTCAAGCGAGTCACACACGCTGTATGTCGGACAAGTCACAAACCAGAGTATAGATCAAATCATCAAAAACTGAGAAAATAAGTGAAGCAGATTGCTTTATCTGATTTCATTGAGTAAGATTTTCCAGACAGTTTGATAAAACATTGATCATTTTTTCAAATGCTTGTCATATTTTCCCAGAACGCCTATTTCATTATGAAAACACTCATACAATATGTCACGCAAGTCACAGAATGGGTAATTTTTTAAATAGTCCAAAAAAATTGGAATTTTCACACTTTCAAAAGTATTCACTATTACATCATATTTATTATAACATTATAATTAAAGTCTTTAAACACTAATGACAGCTATAACAACTTGACTGTGTCACGCGAGTCACCTTTTTCCGTCGGGCCATTTCTCACAACAATGGAAATTTGGCACAATGTAACTTACACATGAATTGAGTTAGGGTATTCAGTTTTTAGTTTTAACTAACTTAAATCACACTTGTAGTTTCATAGGAAAATCAATTTGAATGAAGTACTGTCACAATTCCTCTTTTCTGTCCTGTCACACGAGTCACGTCAAATAAATAGTAATGTATGAAAAAATATTGATTATTGAACAATCATTTCAGAACTATAACATGTATTGCCAATGCCTTGACTCAAGAACATGTTAAATTTGGTTTGAATAAAGCCAGTTTGACAATAGTAAGACATTGAAACTGGAAATTTTGGTCAAATGTCACGCGAGTCACTATGGAATGGCTGAAGTACATAATTTGTATATTGGTAAATTAAGTGCAGCGGAGAAACAACAGATACATATTTTCAGTTTCAGTAAAAATGGCCTTGTGCGCAATGCGACAGCAGTATTGCATTGGGTCTCATTTAGGATTTCAGTCATTCTTGAAGTTGAGAGCTCTGAGTGGTACCGCTTTGTTTTAACTTCATAATATTCCTCTGTTATTGCTGACTACAACTTCATGTACTACTAGTACTAAATTACTGTATGTTTGCTTAGTCAATTCTCAGGTACTGATTACAACTTCACAAGTATAGCCTTTGATTTGTATAAAAGCTTTGTCTGTTTCCAGAGTCAATTTCTATTCTTTTTTTTTTTTTTTTGTCACATGTCAGTTGAAGACTTGAAATACATAATGTCAACTATCTGCAATTTCAGTCAAACATTTCATACTAATTTCAGACTGTGTAATGCTTTGACAAAATAAAACTGTACACAACATATATGTATCATGAAATTGTAAAAAAATCTAATACACACTATACAATTCCATGTTTGGGGTGTTGTAATTTCACTAGTGCTCAGGCGGGTTTGTGTGTTTTTCAATTTGTGTGATATGACCAAACCATTTCCTCATATTATTTTCTTGTAAGAACAATAGCAGCATGTGTAAAACTGATTTTATGCAAGCAGGCTTACATGGTAATTGTCAGATTCTAAATGACAGAAAGGTCAGTAAAGGTCAACATTTCCTTTTAATTATCAAAAAAAAAGATGAAAAACTAAGATCAAGACCAAACACAAACAGGAAATCATGTTGTGTCTATGACATTCAAAGATATTAAAAGTCACATTTTGAAAAAATGCAAATTATCAACATTGATTTTAATTTGATCTTTCCTTCTGCTTCACTGTGATAAAATCTACCATTGCTAGTTCCAATTACTAAGAAAACTGAATACATTTAAACATTAGTCATACAGTATCCATTTCCATTACAACATTCTGCAGTCAGTCTCCAATTAGTTCAAATGACTTATGACTCATCGTCTAATGTACATGTATGTCCAGTACAAAGCAAAACACTATGCAAGATAATTTACATACACTGTACATTAGTTTCTTAACCCATTGGCTACGGGAACCAGATGTGCCCTGTGTTAACTCTATGGGATTTTCAGTATCTCGGAGCGATGGGTTAAACCAGCCCTGTAGGCCAACATGTACTTTAACAACAAATCCTGTCAACTACATGTATCTTTAAAAACTCTCCCTTTTCAACAAAGTACCATAATACATGATACCTATGTTCCACAATCTATAGTATTGTCAAACTCGTAACTGTACATCCTTTTTATGCCTCCGCAACGAAGTTGCCGGAGGCATCATGTTTTCGGGTTGTCCGTCCGTCCGTCCGTTATCAGATCTCGTTACCGCGATAACTTGAGAACCCCCGATCGGATTTTGATGTAACTAGGACCAAGTATGTACTATGAGCCACTAATGAACTGATTAGATTTTGGAGCTGAAAGGTCAAAGGTCAAAGATCACCGGGCCTTAAATATATCTGATTTGGGCTCGTTACCGTGATAACTTGAGAGTGGCTGGTCGGATTTTCGTATAACTTGGGTGAAGTATGTATTATGAGGTACCAATGAACTGATTAGATTTTGGAGCTGAAAGGTCAAAGGTCACCAGGCCTAAAATATGTCTGATTTGGGCTCGTTACCGCGATAACTTGAGAACGGCCAGTTGAATTTTCATGTAACATGGGTGAAGTATGTATTGTAAGGAACCAATAAACTGATTAGATTTTGGAGCTGAAAGGTCAAATGTCAAAGGTCACCGGGCCTAAAATATGTCTGATTTGGGCTCGTTACCATGATAACTTGAGAACGGCAAGTCAGATTTTTATGTTAATTAGGTGAAGTATGTATTATGAGGCACCAATGAACTGATTAGATTTTGGAGCTGAAAGGTCTAAGGTCAGAGGTCACCAGGCCTAAAATATGTCTGATTTGGGTTCGTTACCATGATACATGTAACTTGAGAACAGCAAGTTGGATTTTCATGTAACAAGGGTGAAGTATGTATTATAAGACACCAATAAACTGATTAGATTTTGGAGCTGAAGGTCAAAGGTCAAAGGTCACTGGGCCTAAAATATGTCTGATTTGGGCTCGTTACCGCG
>JZLH01S0603281.1:45690-47355 GCA_001188425.1 Eucidaris tribuloides | reverse complement strand
CCCCGGGTCGAGGAGAATGCCACCAGCGCGCCAATGTCTAAAAGGGAAACAGTGCATGTCAGGCAGACAAAATCTAGTTTGTTGTACATTTATGCATTATGCTAGACTGATGAGACGGCACCTTGATGTTTTCAAAGACAAAGGCAGAGGCTTCGCGAAACGTCTCAGTCTGAGGGAGGTTCTATATTTTAAAAAATGAAAAAAGAGAGAATTTAAGTAATTAAATCAAACAGAAATTTTTCAAGACATCTGTAAGAAAAATGTCAAGATCTGGCAACAATAGTCAGTTCTGACTGATTGCTATACAACATCAACAACAAGAACAACATACACATATATGCACACAGTACCGTGGGAGGGGCAGTCATTGGAGTGGTAGAATTGACTCTGTGAGACTGTGTGCAATTCGTATACAAGGCCAAAATTGCATTTCAGACAAAATATATGAAATAATTATCAGCTTTAATGAATTAACCATATGATTGAGTTCTTGCATGAAAGTTTGGTTCAAAATAATTTTGTTTCTTGTTTTAAAAAAATCTAAAAATAATAGGTGCTGGATTTTTTTCAGTGTGCATAACCCCCCCCCCCCACTCCCACCAAACAAATTTTAATATATATTTGATGTTTGAAACAATTTTGAGGCAAAGTTGTCTCTCAATTAAGTGTTCTAAAAGATCCTATTGTATTTGGGGTATAAACATTTGAAACGTAAGACTACCAGACATCCCTGAAAAGTATTCTTTTGCTGTGGAAATAACCAAATTATGCCCACATTGGTCTGGGACTATTGTCCTTCAACTGCTTACATGTACATATGGTAACTTGTATTAAATGCATCTGTTGAAATAAATTCGGTAGATTATTTGGTTTACTTCATCAGAGATAAACATTTCATTCTTGATTATTTCAAATGTTCTGTACCCTTGGTTTAGTCCCACAATTTTTCAGAAACACTTGTTACCTCACATATATCTTTCATTGTGTTCTTGTTTACAGGTGTTGTGATTATCC
The DNA here is from genome assembly GCA_001188425.1 of Eucidaris tribuloides. Lineage (NCBI taxonomy): Eukaryota > Metazoa > Echinodermata > Echinoidea > Cidaroida > Cidaridae > Eucidaris > Eucidaris tribuloides. The sequence continues at coordinate 46,341 of JZLH01S0603281.1, read as the reverse complement.
TTTGAATACTGCAGAACCATGGATAATCGCCCAGGCATGTTGGAAAGCGCAACAAGGGCCGTGACGTACCTGCGCGGGATCGTGACGGTTGAACCCGTGTTGTTCTTCTACATGCTCGGCTCGTTCTTGCAGTACCTCGGCCTACAACAGCTGCTGTACTTTAAACTATGTATGACGGATTTCAACAGCACAATCTGTAGCAACCTGTCGGCTTACGACGAGGAGGAGGACAAAGTGCAAAAGTCGGCTTCATACTGGTTAATCATACTAAACGTCGCCCTCGCGGTACCATCGGCACTCACCACGCTGTTTCTCGGCTCCTGGTCGGACAAGGTCGGAAGACGAGCCGTGATGGTTCTGCCTTGTGTGGGCGCAATCTTGAATGGGGTATGTCTCATCTTAAGTGCGGTATTTATCGATCTTACGGTCGGCATAATGGTCCTTGGTTCCGTTATCATGGGAGTGCTGGGCTCTTATGCAACACTGACAGCGGGAGTTTTCAGCTACCTGGGCGATATCACCAAGGAAACAACCAAGACGAAGAGATTTGGCTTCCTGGAAGCCATGACTTTTGCTGGCAGCTTTGTGGGACTCCTCACGTGCGGCATTGTTATCGATCATCTTGGCTACGCCGCTGTTTTCACGTATTAC
>JZLH01S0603281.1:33190-43190 GCA_001188425.1 Eucidaris tribuloides | reverse complement strand
AGTCTGACAGTTTTGGGTTTTTTTAATTGAAGTTCCTCAATGTTAACCTTTGTCTTTAACATAGTGAATTTTGAAATACAATGTTTCATTTAAGAAATAGCTGGTTGCATATACTCACATCACATTTATTATGATATTTAAAATGTATATAATCCAATGGCAGGGTAAAGCTGAAATAGCCTCATGTGTGTGGTGTGTTTAAAGAAGTTTGAGCCAGTGAGGTATAAAAAGAACCCAACTTATAATTGTTGTGAATATTTGTGTTGGCCTAAGTATGAAATGTAATCCATTTCAAACTGTGATTTCAACATGTAGAATCAAATTTCAATACCTGACACCAGTATTGAAATCTCAAATTTAACCAACTCTAAGCAGTAGGAGTGTAACACAGATTAACGCTAAATGTTGGGGCAGGATTCAATTTCTTTCGCTTTCATCAACAATTGACTATTTCTTTTCACAGGTGAAAACGATACTACTGTGCTGTACTTGAAGAAAGATCCATTAGATTTCACTGCATCGCAAGTCTGTGAGTATCACATCATGAACTGAAAAACTAGTCATACGTGTACTTGTGTATTTCACAGTACACCCCTGTAATTTTGGTGCTCTGAAATTAAAGCCATAAACTTGAAACTCATGCTGATTTTCTGCTTCAGCTCTTCAAGATGGTGATAGAGCAGTTGGAAGTCTTGAAGTAGTTGAAGTATTGGTACATTTAGGAACAAAATATCCCCCTGATAATTTGTTTGTAAACTTTGGTGCCCTGTTACCCCAAGGAACTGTGAAAGTACTGTGCTTGTGTGGATATCTTTTCTTTAACCCCAAAGATCTTGAAACCTTTGAGGAAAAAAGGTCATTGCCTTACTGAAAGAAAGTCAAACCGTATTATTAAACTCAACATGTATTTAAAGGCATCGTATAACAATATTTCTATTTTTAAAAATGTGAGCTTCATGATTCCTTATGCTATTAGTGTCTTTGATAAGGTCTAAAAATGACGCCCTGAAAAAATTACAATTCAAAATGATCATTAAGTGTTATAAAAAAGTAAAAATCAATGTTGAGAGACCATTCCAGTTTTCCTCCATAGACTGCCGTGTTGCAAAATTTTCATCGGCCGCGGAATAATTCATGTGCCAATTTTGATCTGTACATATTTTTCAAGTGATAGCATAACTGTCTGAATTTTTGAGTTTTTGGATGTTTATTTGTCCATTCAAACACTGTCAGATATGTCAGATAGCAAAGTTTGACGATGTTTTCTTCCACAATGTTATGTAGTGTCTTTAAAGGTAAATGACATGATTGGGGGTAGTCCTCAACTTGGGCTGAAACTACTCTAGAATCAAGTAAACTATGCAAGGATTCTCCTGTGAAAATCTTGTAGTCAAACGTTGACTCATTCTAAAATAAACAATGTCAACATCTCTAGTAGCACGGAAACCTGCTGTGTGGCTCTCTATTGGGCTTATTTTTATCGTCCCCAGATAAAATCCTCCCAGGTGGGAGATCCACTCCTGCTAGTGTATAGTTGGTATATATTTCAACTCATTTGGTTCTTGAGGCATTTTCAAGTGTTCCCAATCATGTCACTAACCTTTAAGCAAAACTAGAATTTTGCTTTTACATAGAGCAATACAAAGTATAATACTCATTGCAGAAACACTCTTGGTTTCAGGCAGAAACAAGCCATATTTCAGAATTGGACATTCAATTGTCATTGTAATCTTTAAGCTGCCTTTAAATGGTTTAATGTTTCAGTAACTGATGAAAATATAATTTAAATGCAAATTTGGACTGTAATTTGTTTAAAAGCATATGGAAGTCAATGTACAAAAATCATACAATTAAAGGTATTGGCTAACATTTACCACAGTTAAAAAAATCTGAGCCGCATGATTCCCCATGCTACCAGTGTCTTTGATGAGGTCTAAAAATGAAGCCCTGAAAAAATTGTATTTCAAAATGACTATTTAGTGCTTTAAAAAAGTGAAAATCCTAAGTTGACCAGATTCACTTGCCCATTTCCTCTCATAGACTTACTGTGTGTACACCTAGGTTAATAAAACTCGCCCAGAGTTTTATTGTTTATTCATGTATAACTTGCTATTGGCAGTGTAACTTTCCAAACTTTTGTATTCTAGGGTGTTTATTTGTCCATTTGAACACTACTATGTAGCTCAGATATCAAAGTTTGAAAAAAAATTTAAATTGAAGCTCCACAATGTTAGCCTATCACTTTAAAGAAATTCCTGTGCAGAACCTCATGCAAATCCAAGGTTTTCTAAATTTGACTTCATTTTGAATCCATCGATTAACAATGTGTACAGTGCTTGTGAAGTTATGAGGCTGAAAACCTATCCAGTAACGCATAATTGAAAACTTGCACAAGAAAAACATGGGTGCTGGGCTAAAATTCTGGTGTGTTAACCAGGGACTGGATAGGTTTGGATTTTATTTTCTGCAAAAATCCAAATGTTGTTCAATGTGTCTTCATTTCATGAAAAATATCAGGAATTTAAATGATGTTTATTACTCGAATTAATGGAACTGCTTATGTTCTCGGCAAACCAGTGCGCCGATAGTACCCCATTGATGTTACACGTGGGTGAGCCAGTGTGCCGTTAGCACCCAAAGTGTTAATTATGGGAAGTTACACAGAAATAAAACAAATAAAGTTTTAAAAACCCAGTAATGTGTGATTAATTTCTTGTACTTATCACAGCATACTACTCAGGTTCGAAGAGCGGCTTGCAGAGCCTGACTCTGTTTCTGTCCATGCCTATCCTGCATATGGTGGGAGCCCACGATTGTATCATTGCTGTCGCCGCAATAGCCTTCAGAATGAGCGGCTACGTACTTCTCGGTATCTCTCGTCAGTTGTGGCAAGTCTTCTTGGGTAAGTCAGGATGCGACACTAGCACTTGCCCGTTTGCCCGGGGCAAGTAAAATTTCACGTTGGGCAAGTAAGATTTCTTAATGTTAAAATTCACTTGTGCAATTGGGCAAGTAAACTTTGAATCATGTAAAAATATCTTATCAAAAATAAACAAAATTTGTGTGAAATTTTGTGTTTAGTTAATGATGTACGCTAGATTTCATTATTTTGTTCAATGTACTTTATTTTACATTGTCTATACTTTATCTTGTAGATCACACCTTTAGCAACTCCCAGGATTAAAATAACAAACTTCTTATGTGCAAAAATGCCTTATAATTGAGAAACGATTTTCAATTTGTTTTCATTACTGTTTATTTTCGGGCAAGTAATGATATGAAAACGATAATTTCACTACCCAAAGGGCAAGTAGAATAAAAGTTAGTGTGGAGCCCTGGGTAAGTCATATATTTCTGGGCTTTAACTCTCCACATGTTGCTGGCACAATTTTGCACCACAAATATTACGCTTTCAGTTAGTACCATAAAAATTTAAAAGAATATGACAGTAATTTAGCTTCATAATTACACTTTCACATTTAAAGAAAAGACCTCTTCAAATCACTCATAAATTGGTAGTTTACATCATTGTTGTCATGTAAATTTGAGAATGTTATCACAGATTTATGTGTGTGTGATATATGAAACACATACTTTTTTATACATTTGTGTTGTGAATGTACATATTGATTCAAAATAATAATTCATGATATTTCTGGAACTTAAGAAAAATCGGAAACATTATAATAAAAAATACATTGTCAGAAAGGGTACACATAATTTATATACAAGTTTTATTCTAACACTTTACTTCATGTATGTGTAGAAAGTTGACACTATACTCAATGGTTGTTGAATGTGGCACTGTTGAATATTAAAAACGCTTGACACGGTATGAGTTTGAAAGACTTGTATTTTCAGGTCAATGAAAGTGAAATTTTAGTCTTTCTTTCAAATTGGTCCCTGAATGATTATCAATGTGTTAAGTTTTATGAGTGCCTATCCTTTTCCAGACATGAAATCAAACTTTGCAACTGAAACATTATCTCACAAAAACTTGAAATAAATAAAAAGGATTCAGTTCAATCCCAAGTGTAACATCCTATCATCCTCTAATCAGATTTTATTAGCTCACCTGAGCCAAAGGCTCAAGTGAGCTATTGCGATCGCTTTTCGTCCGTCGTGCGTCGTGCGTAAACTTTTACACATTTTCAACTTCTTCTTCAAAATGCATGATTGGATTTGGCCCAAACTTGGCAGGAATGATCCTTAGGGGATGGGGATTCAGGGTCCTCAAATGGTACACCTGGCCCCCCTAGGGGCCCAGGGGCAGGGCCCTAAAGGGCCAAAAGTAGGTAGTTTTCAAACATCTTCTTCTCTAGATCCAGAAATAGTTTAGGTAAGCCACTGTGTGTGTAGATACCTCTATATGTTCATAATTAATGTTCCTCACGACAATGCCCAGGGTGGCCCGGTTTGGCCACTAAAGGGGGCAAAAGTTTGGGATGGGGCCCTATGGGAATAATTCACATTCACATCAATGGATTTAGACCAAACTTGGTGGGAATGATCCTCAGGGGGAGGGGATAGAGGGTTCCTGGAATGGTACACCAGGCCCCCCTGGGGGCCCAGGGGGCAGGGCCCATAAGGGCCCAAACTAGGTAACTTTCTAACCACAAGCCCATTTGTAACCAAACTTGGGTGGTAGATGCGTAACAGGGACCTCAATGTAATTTGGGGGTCAAAGGTCACATATGTAGGTCAAAGGTCAAATGAAGTTGAATGTTCTTTGGTTGTTATTGGCCCATTTCTGACTAACTTGGATGGTAAATGCTACATGTATAGTGACCTCAATGTTAAATTGGGGTCAAGGTCACATACATGTAAGTAGGTCAAAGGTCAAATGTTAAGATACTAGGGCGTGCCTTGTTTTTATAAAAATGGATGTCAGAATTTAATTTAACTTGGAAAAATCAGCTATACGTGTATGGCAAGGGGATGCAAAGTTTTCCAGCTGGTTCATTTGGCTACGTGGGTACCTAGATATCAGGCTCCAAGGGCCAAAACTATACATATAGCTGATATTTTTTCTATGGGTACCATAGAGAGTTTGCGAGAACTCAGGTGAGCGTCGTGCCCCCTGGGGCTCTTGTTTATCAGTGTCATCAAATATCAGGAGTTTTATCTTGTTTGGTGTAAGAAATCTTTTGTTTTATTGGCACTCTGCTTGGCTGAAGTAGATCAGCTGTATTGCTATAACCTAATTAAAAGTGTACTGCTGCCAAATTCCACGGTGTAGATTACTGCAACGCTGATTTTACTTGTAAGTATTCAGTGACACGAAGATCATGGGAATGCGAACAGAGGGCATTTCAGAATATTTATTCAGCCTGATGATAGAGATTCTGCACCTCTCTATAAGAACAGATTATTTCATTATTTCATGCAATTTCATTAAAGATGTACTAATATTTTCTGACAGATGACGAGGATCACATTTTTTAGTTGTCTCATCACTCTCATGTAATTACAACAAAGACATGCTGTGCTTTCCAAAATCATTGCATGTCATATCGCAGACAGACGCGTCACTTTCAATTATCCGCAAGTTGCAATGGACATCGCCTGTATTCCAACTATGTTAACTAGATAACACATACAGTCCTCCAAACCATCAATTACCTATTTTTCCTTTCACAAAACATTCTTTGTCTGTGGTTTATATCCCTTTGTTTCTGTTAGTTCCTGTTTTGTTGGCCCCGGCTGGAATCCCTGCTGCTACGACCAGAGCCATGATGTCCAAGATCGTTGGCCCATCAGAACAGGGTAAGTGATGACTTGCAGGACAAGAACTCTCCAGATTGTTTTGATTTTTCTTGTCCGTATAAGACAGACATGGGGGAATTATCTTGTTTTACCAACTGGTGTGATCATCTTTTCTGTATTTTTTGTTGACACTGTAGTTGCAAACAGGGATCGATTGCTTTGTTAAGTCAGATTTATTCATCATTTATTTCAAACCAGATTTCCCAATCCCATTTTTTTTTTAGGTGCAATGTCCAGCAGATTCAACTACAGAAAATATTTTCAATGTTTTTTTAGTTTTAAAAGAACTAGTGTCAAAATAAATTACACATGGATACCTGAGAAAAAGAATGCAATGTTTTCTCAGATGTCATGGTAATGTACCCTTGCATTGTGGAAAAACAATTGTGCCCCTTTTTAATCAGTCCATTTTGCATCAACAATGTTCCATTAAAGTAATGATTTCAACTTACCACAAGAAATAAATATTGAAATTATTCCCAAGTCCTTTTTGAATAAATAGCATATCATTTGCTGGAGTGACGAAACTTTGTAAGAGTAAAATGTGTAGGACAGCCAAAAATCATAGCTGCCTGAACAGGAGGGCCTTCTTTTCACGTACTGACACTCCTGTTACCTTCTGTAATTTGAATCTGACAGGACAAAATCCACATTTTGCCCACACAAAATGCCCAAGCTACAATGTTGAAGTTTATATGAACATGACATTTCCACCAAAAATCAAGATAAAAGGGTATGTCATCCTAGTGATGTGTATGATTTGATTTCAGAAAGCATGCCAAAATTTAGGCTCAGTGGCATAGATATGCAGCAATTTTCTAAATAAATAGATGACACCCCCTCCCCCCCCCCTTTAACGCCAAAGTCACAGATCTGCATCAAATAATACACATAAACTCCATAGAGGTTTAAATCCTGTGGCATGTTAAGAATTAACTCTTAATATGCCAGATGATTTAAACCTCTGTGGAATTTATGTGTATTATTTGGTGCAGATCTGCGACTTTGTCATAGTAAGAGTTAAAGAGAGAATGTTTACAGATCTGTTGCCTTGAATCTAGGCCCTATTTTTTTAAAGGAAGTTCTTGTAATTTGGCCATTCTTTTCCTGAGTTACTTCTGCAAATGATTAGTTTACTTATGTATTTATTTTTTGATTGCTTATTGCAGGGAGCTTGTTTGCTCTCAGTGCTGCTCTTGAAACCATCACCGGAGTTCTGGCCTCCCTCATCTTTAATTCTCTGTACCCCGCCACGCTCCATATCATGGAAGGGGGACTGGTCTTTATTATCATGGCTCTGATGCTCATACTGCCTCTGGTGCTATTCATGTAAGTTTACTTCTTTGTTTTCCAAAACAGCATTCTTTGTCAGTGATTATAAATGAAAGTGTTTTTCATAAGAATCAGTTTTATAATGATATGCTTTGAAACAAATGTTCAAATTCAATAATTAGGGTACCTATTGATGCTGCGATGACAAAATCTTATCTTTTAAAAGTGTAAAATGTTTAGGGTAGGGACCTAAAAAGAACTTGGTTACCTCAACTGTTGAGGTATTCAAGTTTATTTATACAGTTGTGTATGTGTGTTGTGCATTTGTGCGATTTAGTCATATAATTTGTATATTGTTGATTTTTTTTAAAGTTTTCATAATAAACACATAAGATGAAAAGAAAGTTTATTTCTACAATTCTAGTGTTGACAGTATTAAAATCAACTTTTTTCAAATATTTACCAGTATTTCACATTTCACATTTCACATAATCAGAAACATACATGCCATTTGTATATTTGGTATATTTACCAATTAAATTATTAATACTAGAATCAACTTAGTGACCACCTCTTTAAAGGGCAACAAGGGTCTTCTGTTTCCATATTGAAATCAGAGATTTGGACAGTAAGAAACAAAATCTCATTTTCACTCAAAAAAAAAGAAGAAGAAATAGATATGAGATTTTATAAATGTTTTACCATCAGTGATATATTATTGTTAGTTTCTTCATCTTAACCCTTTGCCTATGGGGACCGCAGAAAAAAATAGATGCATGTTGCATGGGATATCTCTGTGTCCTCTACGATATACATCATTTTCATTGTAATTTATTTTAGACAAAACGGAGAATTCATTCTAGCTTTCCACAAGGGCCTTTACCCTTCTTACAGTACTATAAAATGATAATATAAGATCACTTTGTTTGTTTTTAAATACAGTCAAGAAAATGACAAATGTTCTAAATTGTTAAAATTTTCCGTATGGAATCACCCTTCAGTGAATAATATTCTATTGAAAAAATACAATAAACAAAATTTGATAGAAGAAACAAATTGACTAAAACATTGTCACTAAACACAAAACATGCTTGCTAATCATTCTGTGATAGATGGGTGAATGTATGTTGTAAACATGCCATGATACATTATCTTAGGTTTAGATATTCTATGTTTCTCTTATCTGAGTAATGTCACGTTTGGTACTACGCTATGCACCACATCTACATCTAGGGTGGTTCTAAAGTTGAGCCCAAGATTAAAATGGATTATTGGCATAAGTAACTGATTAGCTTTACCACCTTTGTTACCATTTATCAACGATGGAAAGATTTTAAAATATCGGTTCTTCCGGAAAGATGAGATGAGGAATTCGTGTCAGATAGTCACAGGAGACGGACAACGCATGTTGGAATGAATGAAATGCATTCATCATGTACATTACATTCTTGTAAGACACTAGCAGGTTATACGATACCATTTAAGAATGTGGTATGATTGCCCATGTGCGTGCACATTTGATTTATCGCTGATGTCTGATGTATGTCTTGTATACAACTTTGCTCAAGTTTGTTGATGTTTGTGTTGCTGTCTGTCTGTCTTTCAGTCAGTCTGTCTGTCTGGTTGTCTACATCTGTATATTGTAGCTTAAGGTTTTTTTTTTTTTTTTTTTTGCATAACATGAATTTGCCCAGCTAACAGTAATATTAAGAACATTTGTTAATAAATTTCTCATGTTTACATATGTTATAAATAAAGCTTTATACAGACTTGGGACCCAACTGTTTGTGTTTCTGTCTCTCTTTCCATGTCTGTGCAATCTCATTGCATTGTTTGTCAAATGGCAATAGACAATGCATTACTGATTCTGTATTGGAAGACGGTGAATGGGGGAGGGAGTAGCAAATGGCCACACCTCCTCCCCTGGCAGCAAAAAAATAGAGGAAAATATTACTTTAAAAGGCAGTGGTTTTCAAGTATGTTTAAATACATCCACCCTAGAAGTGTTATGTTTAAGGGTTGTTCTACCATCCATTCATCTATCTACCCTATCACCCTAATCTTATTCTCATAATTTTTGGAGAATTCCTGGGTGTATTTTGATCATAATTGACTTGGGCATGCACCATGAGGTGTACAGTCAATGAACTGATAAGATTTTTAATGAAATTGACTAGGGGTCAATGGTCAAAGGACACTTAACTTTGCTCAACCTGACATATTCCAGGGATATTTTTAACTTATTAAGTACAGCCAGGGATGTCCAAGTGGTGTTGTGACTTTGTAAAAAGATAGGTAGTGGTCTAGTGGAACATTTCTGCCCAAATATCAAGGTTAAAGTCTCATGGTCAAAGTCTATGAACTTTGTAGCAATCTACTATTCTAGGCCTAACATCGACTTATAGTGTCCAATGTTGGTGTGGTTTTATGAGGATGTAGTAAGATATTTGTTTGAGATATTTCTGTGAATGTTTTTCTGTATTTTTTTTTTTTGGGGGGGGGGGCTGGTTCCAGCAAATTTCAGAGACTTGAAAAGACAAATCAGTACCTTATTATAAGTGGAATTTTGATCTTACTTTGCTCCTATAGACCACCACATCCCACACAAGTGGCATGATTAAGGGGACAATAGTTTTATGGTTAATAGTTTTAGCATAGCAAGAATATGTTTGACAATATGCCGTGTTTATGTTGATGGGCAGAGGCATACTCATCAACTTCGTGTGAAGTAAAGGAAAATATTTGAATATTACTTGACTTTTGTGAAAAGTGAAATGCAAGTATTTCCCCGAGTATGTGTCTGTCAGACCCTGTTGTTAGTTTTTACCAGTTTCTGAAATTTCTGACAGGTCTACATGATTTCTCATTCCCATCAAATTCTGTAATTTTTGCGAGTTGGCATTCCTGGTTTTTATGAATTTCTTTGGCTGCTAATTTGATGCTATGTTAAAATTTTCTTTTT
>JZLH01S0603281.1:14288-26226 GCA_001188425.1 Eucidaris tribuloides | reverse complement strand
AATCTATTATTGCAGGGTTATGACTTTGGGGCATAAAAGCGTTCAAATAACAAAAAATCCCCAAAACTAAACTTGGGCTTTAATGTCTGGAAACCACCTGAGAGAAGCAATAATTGCCCCAAATAACTTCTTAAGTTTATGGCATCAAGAATAGTCTTCCTGAATTCCCGGCTGAAGCATAACCACCAAATATATACCAGATAAAAAAAAAGAAGAGTATCTTCTTAGACATCGCAACCAATTTTGCAGTTGACATTTTATGGGTCACTCGAGTATTTCTTCCAAACTAAACAGGATCCATTTCATTTTTCAGGAATGGTAGGGAGTTTAGAAACATATGTAACTCATTTCCACGTCAGAGCAAGTTTGGGTAGTTTGCGTGAAATTTGTCGCTGGGACGCTCGATAATGTACAACGGCCAGTTATCAAAGGGACACCGCATCTCCTCACAGGAGTATCAATTTTTGTTACTTGTACAGTTTTTTTATATGCTCACCAAATTCAAACCAGACGTGTCTTTATCTTCATGAAAATTCTGGAGTTCTGAAGAGATTTGATGTATTGAGGTGTATATTACAAAAATACCTCTTATTTGAAAGATGACAGTGACAAATGCATATAATTTGCTGAAAAAAATTGGTTACACATGTAAATCAGACCTGTCAGAAATAATCATCAGATTGTTTGTTTGTTTGGATGGATTATATAATTTCAAAATCATGACAAAATTTTATTTTACAAATATTAGAAGCATTTTGTCTAAGCTTGTTTGTACAAATGGATGTAAGCGACCCTGAACAGGTGCAGAAGTGTCTCACAAAATTAAGAACCATTTGAAATTTATATTGTTTGACAGAATGGATTGTTTAACAAGTTACATGTATTTGTTTAAAGCATCCCATTTGTAATGAATTCAAGGCCCAAGATTTTGTACAAATATGTGCTTGCAAAAAACATGTTTTCAAATTTGCCAGTTAAATTATTAATAATTTAACCAGTTTTCTTGTATTAACTTGGCATAACTTCAAACCATAAATTATGTGTCTGAAGAAGAAAAAAATGGCTTCTCCAGTGTATACATGAGTTTTATGTCAGTTTGAAGCTAATCTTATGAAATCTACAGGCAAAGTATTTCTGCAATTGACATAGAAGGTCACATGCTTTGAAATCCTTTGTAAAAATACAGTGGAAACAAAGATCAGAAATATCATTCGAAACCAGATATTGTATTTCAGTTATGATTCGATAATGGGGTCTAACATCGTAGATAAACACATTTGTTGAACTTGAATCACATTGAAAAAATGTGTTTATCTAGAAAATGTCATGTCTTTCTGAATCTTGCCAGATAATTTGGTTTACCGAATTTGATCTCTGGAATCGCTGATTGGCAAATGATGACCCCTTCGTTTCAAACCGAAATTACGAATGTCAGGAATCCAATTTTGTGCCAAATTAACGTCATCTCAGCCACTCACATTATAGCATCCCTCGAGTCACTCCTGCTCCTCATTCTTTGATAGTCAGGGGCGGCTCCAGGGTAAAGTGGGGGGGGGGGAGGTGCAAAAACGTGCCATTTCTAGATTCTGCGACAAGCAAAAAAAAAAAGTGATCACAATAGGAAGAACAATGATCTACATGTATGGCACAAATTGATGCCACGAGCGAAAAAAGAAATAAAAGGTTATCAGGTGTAAAAGAACACTTCCATTGAGAAAATTAATGCAATGGTGGCCTGCGGTATGTCTTTGGCCCCCCCCCCCCCCAAAAAAAAATCTCATGGGAAGGGGTGAAATTATCAAAAAATGCTAGCACCCCCCTCATTTTAATTTTTAAAACCGTGTGGGGGGGGGGGTGCCCATCCTCCCTCCCGCCCCACACCTCCCCTGTAGTCAGTGACTGTATGTACAGTATCTCAGGCATGCTGTCAATTTCAAAATGTACAAGCAGGTCAAATTGGGGTCAAACAGAAAAGATAAGAAGTCTGCTTTACATTTGTCTGTTTCTTGTTCTTTCCTCCTCAAATTGTATCTAGTAATTCGTGCCACATGTCACAATGTGATTAGATACAGATTCAGTCATAAACACAGATTATGTATGTGTTTGTCATGAAGACTGCAAAAAGAAATGCATTTTTGTAAAACTTTTTTTAGGGGGGGGGGGTCGGGGTAATGTAGTGTGTACAAGACTTAAAGACACTATATAACATTGTGTAAGACCTGTTTAAAAAATATTGTCAAACTTTGCTATCCGACATATCTGACCGTGTTTGAATGGGAATGTAAACATTATGCTGTCATTTGTAATATGTACAGATAAAAATTGGCACATGAATTATTCTTGGCCGATGAAAATTCTGCAACACAGCGGACTAGAGGGAAAAGTTGGAATGGTTTTTTAATGATTTTGTACTTTTTCAAAGCAATGATCATTTTGAACTGGAAATTTTCAGGGCTTCATTTTCAGATCTTATCAAAGACACAAGTAGCATGGGGAATCATGTAGCTCACGTTTTTTTTAAAATGGAAATATTGTTATACAATGCCTTTAAAGGTACTGTACTCTATGGTTATGGAGACTACATGATTACATTACAAAATGAGAATTTATTATTTTTGCTGATATGTAGTAAAAATTACAAAGTGAATACTGCAGAATTTGACTTGCCATACTGCCATAACCACAATATAGTTATATTCCTTTGTTCACATCTCCGTTTCTCCTTTGTACACCAACACTGACTTTACCATTTAGCATAAAATTATATTCTTTATGTGCAAGACATATTTTTAGAACATTGTAAGAGTATAAATTAACTTGTCGATACTTTATGCATTTCATTCATTTTCATGCACACTTAAAAGTAATAGTCATTTATTATTTCTAAAATATTTTGGTGTATTTTTGAGGGTGAAAAATTATGGTTTGATGTATATTTATTGACTTTAAAAGCCAGTGTAGGAAATATGTAGGGCTCAGCAATTTTGCATTTTAAAATTTGAAAACGCTCTGTGAAATCCTAGAAACTAAATGCAGGGGGTTGCAGGGAGTGACTAAATTTAAACAATTTATCAATTAAAAGAAAAGTGTTCAAAATTTAACCTATAACAAACACAGTAAATGAATATATATGTAAATAAATAAATAAACAAATAAATGAGTAGATAAATACATTAAATAAGTGAATAAATAAAAAAAATACTCATTCAAATGTTTATCTATAGTAAATAATAAATAAGTCCTATGCTGATGAAATTATCCTTGGGAGAAGAAAGAGGGATGCATCCTCCTAAAACAAATCTGGAAAAGCAGTCCACTCTGAAAATGTTTGTCTTCAATTATGGATCAGAAAAACAATTCTCATTAAAAAGCTCATAACATGTACAATTTTTAAATGAGAGGAGAACAAAAAAATCACTTCTCCCTATGGCCTAGTTGCTTTGCTTTGATAAAGGTTTGTGCAATGCATTGTTCAAACCGTTGGAGACTAAGAACGAGATATCTCAGGCTGGGGTCTATGGAAAATATGTGTTATAGTGAAATCAAATCGTCTTGGCATCTTCAGTAAAGTAAGTGCATTAATCATTTTTTTAATTTGTATAACTGTGGCACTGCGTATGTCCATGTTTCATTTTTCTTATTTCATTCAGACGATATAGGTGAAAACATGGTTGAGATACGAGGACAACTGAAGCTTGAGGACAGCCCCAACTCCAACATCAATTAAGCCATTGACTACCGGAAACAGATGTGCCATGTATTAACTCTATGAGAATTACAGAATCTAAGAGGCAACGGGTTAATGCTTTCATCTTGGAATACTGAGAAGGGTCTGCTGGAGTCCTGAAATAGGAAGGATCATCAATCCTTGGGTTATTGTCCTCTAATGATAGTCCAGAAAATGGTTCATTACTTCCCTCACACCCCCCCCCCCGAAAAAAAAACGGGGGGAGGTGGAAGAGAGAGAGAAAGAGTTGTTACTTGTTCAATTTCACTGTGGGGTGTATTACAAGTGGTTACTATTTGGGTAGAAAATCCATTTTTAAATAAGTACTGTATTTCAACCATGTCATGATTTATGTACAAGTAAATGATACTTAATGATAGATGATCATGATATGTTTCCAACTAAATGCCTGTTTTGCTATTTTATAAGATTATTTGCATGCTTCAGATTAAATCACGGAGATTGAAACCTTCTATTTCATCATGTTTTGAACAACATCTGATTTATTTTTGTGATTTCTTAAGATGACATATTAATAGGCCCTCTTGCCAAATCATACATTGTTCTTGACCATTGAAAAGCTACTAATTGAGATATCTGATTCTTGTGTGCCTTAATCATTTGAATGCAATGCTATTTTGAAGGAAAAAAATGTTGATTTGATACGAAATGGCAGGTTTTAGTAGTCATTAATTTTCTGATTTTGTACAACTTTTATACGAAAATCACAATGTGGTAAAGCTGTAGCAGATTGTATTCATTGCAGAAATTTAAAACATTAATCTTTTCTTTTCACTTCATATGCATTTCTTTCAGAGTCTGTATTAAATTTGGGTAAGAAAGGAATTGCAACAGAAAGTAATCCAAGTTTTTCTTATCCCCAAAACATAAAACCCTGTCACTTTAAACATTTATAGGCTACAAAAAAACAACAACAAAAAACAACACACACACAAAAATGATTTGATATTTTAAAAGTACATTTATAGGCTACAAAAAACAACAACAAAAAACAACACACACACAAAAATGATTTGATATTTTAAAAGTACATTTATAGGCTACAAAAAAAAACAACAAAAAACAACACACACACAAAAATGATTTGATATTTTAAAAGTACATTTATAAATATAATGTACCTTTTAAAACAAACATACTTACATATGTTAGACCTTGTTGCTGGGAAACTCGGGATAGGTTGCAGATCACATTTTCTAACATAATCATGAAAAGAGTATGTAGGGTGAATTTAGTTGATATTGAATTATTGTTTTGGAATCTATGCCAGCACAGAAATACATATTTAAGTGATTTTCTGTACTTCTGTTTGCAGTTCTTGGTTTTGCAGTCACAAAATTTGTGCAGTTAAAGCCCCCAAGTATTAGTTTTGGTCGATCAGACGTTGTTTTCGTAATCGTTCACAAAGTATTCTATTGTTACTCCAGACATCAGAAAACAACATCAAGCCCACTGAAAATAATTTATAATGACAAATTGTGATGTTTATATCATAGGAGAACATGTAGCAGCATTTTCATTACCTGTGGGAAATATCGGGGGTGGTTCCCCTCCCCCCACCTTGACATTTTACATTTTGAGTAATTTCCCAAAATGGGAGAGTTTCAGAGCAAGCAATTTTCAGGGCATGAATAGATCGTATAGGTCTATCTAACAAACCTGAATTGCAAAGAAGTCATTTTTTTACCATTTACCAAAACTGTATACTTAGGCTTTGATATTGTTTTGAACCTTTGAATACCTCATGATGTGTGATAGATAATATCAATGAAATAGAATTATCATTTGCAGCCAAATTTATTGTACTTGTAAGTAATTTAAAAATTGTGAGTGTCCTGTAAAATTTATGAGCTACAAGCTTGGGATCAATGTTTAAATTAGTGTCATACCATGGATATGTATTGTGGAAATTTACATATACTTTCTATATCTTAGTGTTCTAAGTAAATTGTGCCAACGTTATATATTTGCAATTTTGCATGAACCATGAATCCTTGTCATCTGATGGGCATAAATATGGTTATGAACTAAACTTCCAAGGGGCTTGCTCTTTATTTGGAGTTAAAGTCTGCATATACTTTGGATTGAATGCTGTACAAAAATGTCTGCATATATTGAAAAGAAGAATACAAAATCAATTAAAGCAATAATGCAACAGCAATACTTTGTTCCTCCATTTGTTTGTTTATTCAATGACAGTGCATTGATTGATGAGTGTGGATATATGACTGACAATTGTGGAATGTTCATGTACCATTGATTATATTGGATTTGGATATAAGTAGAATGGTATTAAAGCTCAGTGACATGATTGGGAGAAATAAAAAAATGTCATTAGAACCAAACTGGTTGAAAGATAAACCAAATGTACACCAGCTGGAGTGGATCTCCGGGCTGGAAGGATTTGTCTGGAGTTTGTTAACTTAAGGAGAATCAAGCATGAACAGGCCAGCAGTTTAATTTTATCGGGGCACGATAGGTTTAATCCCCATAGAAGGCTACACTAGAAATTTGTCTGTTGCAAGGCATACTGATGGACATCATTTTAAAATGAGTCGACTTTTTACTACAAAATTTTCACAGTAGAATCCTGCATAGTTTACTTGATTCTAGACTAGTTTTTACCCCAAGTTGAAGACTAACCCCAATCATGTCATTTACCTTTAATGATTGCAATGGGGTAGAGTGTGAGCAAGTATGTGTATGTGTGTGTGTGTGTGCACGTAATTGGGAGTTTACGTTTGTGTGTGTGTGTGTGTCTGTTTATCTGTTTGTGTTGTGTCTGTCTGTGTGTGTGTGTGTCTGTTTGTCTGTATCTGTTGTGTGTGAGTGTGTGTGTGTGTGTGTGTGTGTGTGTGTGTGTGTGTGTGTGTGTGTGTGTCAGTATAATACATTTTATCAAGAATTACAGAACTTCTATCAGCATTATTTGGTGTATAGATTATCTCGATACAAGGGAAAAGTTAATTGGAAACAGTGCTTTTCAGTTTTAGAGGTGGGATGGGGGAAAGCGCAGCAATGATACATAAGGTGGGCTTCATCATCCTGTGACAACCTGTGAATTGCTAATTGACTGAATGAGTGAGTGAATGATAGGTAAAATGGATGAATGTTGCAGTAAATTAAAACAATTTGTCCATATCCCTGTAAGGAATCATTTGGTTCTTAGTTTTTACTGGCAAGAAGTGCTGATGAAATTTAAAAAAAAAGAACTTTAATTCCATTCTATTTAATCTATAGATGAATCAAGATTCAATATTTAATATTGCTATACAATGGACATGTTCAATTTCACTATCTTTACACTGTACCTGTATTTTATTTTATTTTGCCTACCCGAAGTTATAAAACAAGCCAATTTCAAGTAATTTAAATACATTGCTGCAAAAAACTACAAGAAATTGACCCCACTCTCAATAACAAATTACAGAAATATGCAATACCCTAAAGCTAAAATCCAAAATACTTCAAAACTGACATCCTGTTATTCACACATAATATTGTCAAGCAATTATTTTGAGTCCCTGTTCTTCATTTTGAATAACTGCATGCATGTATAATCAGGTGTACCCTACGGTAAAATTGCAGGCATGTATGAAGGGTCTTGCTAATAGAAATAATAATTTTCTTTTCTTTCTACTTTTAAATTTTTGCTTGGACTCTGTCCTTTCTGTGGGATATAAACTGTCACAATTGTGATTGAATGTCCGGCATGAAAAACAACAAAATCTATTCAACTTTTAACAAACATGATTTTATGTGTTCTAGTAAAGTTCCTGAATTAATTGTTATTCTAATGATAACAGCATGATTACGACAAAATACTAGACTAGTTCCAAAACTCTTTATCAGAAAATGGGCATTTATTGAAATACAAAGTGTTTAAAACGCACAAACTAATGTGCATTAGTAGTAATATAATGTGCTCATTTTTTTTTTACAAAAACTAACCCTAACTTGTCTCAATGTATTCCATGATGGAAGGATAGATGTACAAGCCAACTGCAGACACAATACTGCAATCTACAAACCATTATCATACAAGCAAATCCTTGATTACCACAAACTCATGTTACACATCACAAACTCACCCCAGAAATAAAGGATGACTCAAGGTGTCACCCTCAACAGAACTTAAAGTTAAATGACATGATTGCGGGTATCAACTTGGGGTAAAACTATTCTAGAATTAAGTAAACTACAGTGTATACAAGGATTCTAATGTGAAAATTTTGTAGTCAAAAGTTGACTCATTTTCAAAGTACTACCATCATTATGCCTTGTGACAGACAAATTTGTTGTGTAGCTTTCTATGGGATCAATTTTTCTCAGGGTTTCAGAGAAATAAAGTCCTGGTATGTTCATTCTCCTTAAGTAAACAAATTTAAGGCAAATCCTTCCAGCCAGGCAATACACTCCCAGTGGTGTATAGACTGGTATATCTTTCAACAAGTTTGGTTCAAGAGGCATTTTTGATATCTCCCAATCATGTCACTGTCCTTTAAACTCACAAGGCAATTTATGCAATTATATATGAAAATACAAAGATTAACAATGTACTTTGGTATGTCACTGAAATTTATTGGTAACACCCATGTTTATAACACATGTATATTCCATTCACATTGCATTGTACTTTATGACAAATACATTTTTTTTTTTTACAAAATAGGCTGAATTGGGCAAATTCTCTCCTCGCGCCTCGCGGGTTGAAGAATTCACTAGGAATAAATATGTCCCTCCAATGAAATACTACGGCAAAATCGTCAGTCACTT
This sequence comes from Eucidaris tribuloides, assembly GCA_001188425.1. Taxonomy (NCBI): domain Eukaryota; kingdom Metazoa; phylum Echinodermata; class Echinoidea; order Cidaroida; family Cidaridae; genus Eucidaris; species Eucidaris tribuloides. Next base: position 17,702 of record JZLH01S0603281.1, on the reverse strand, counting down.
ATCATGAACATCCATTAAAAAATACTGTAATACAATGCGTTGTGGTGTCCAAGATGTTAACGCAAACATTTTCATAAAATGACCTCGCCTTTGGGGTAAAGTGATGCAGATTGCATATTCCTGACATGTGACCTGTCACCACAAAATGAACAATAAGTTGCAATGGTAGCTTTCACCTAAATGCCGTAAAAAGTGGAGTTGGTTGGAAAAGTGTATTTTGGGATTCTGATATTTTCTACGAGTACATACACTCATCTTTCATCTGTCCAAATTTGAGGGCCAGAAGTGATTCAGAAGTATGATGTTTCTTAAAATTTCTTTGACCATGTTTTTAATGGGAGCTAGAAATTTAGCCTAGTCCGAACTTCACACTGTGAGATTAACCTTAATGTAATCCTAAATGTTATTCAATATCTTCAAGTCCCCCTGTAGTAATTGTGATATCACCACATAGCAATGTTTGTGAATTATTCATTGACAGTGACTGTAACAGCCTAACAGCCAAAAATGATTTTCTAATCCAAAGTTCTCGTTTGGAAAGTTACTAGGTTTACCAAATTTTCTACTATACAGTTACCAAAGTATAAATGAAAACTATTTTTTGCAGTTGTGTTTCTCTGCTTCCCCCCCCCCCCCCAAAAAAAAAAATGGCTTTAGGTGACAGTCCAAACTTGTGATTGGGGTTTTAAATGGGTTTGCCTTGTCCATCCTAGAAAAATTATACACCATTTTAAAACTTAGAGTCTCTACTGTAAGACTGTGTGAAACGCACAATTTCTTATTTTTCCAACTTAGAGTGCATGTTGTGGTGACAGGTCACATATAGTCAAACCTGTCTTAGTGGTCAACACTCTATAGCAGCCAACCTGCCTATAGTGGCCACTAAATTGATTCCCCCTGGAGATAAATTGCGTTTAAAAAATGTCAACAGCAACCACCTGTATATAAAGGCCACATTTTTTGTTTCTTTTGGGTGGCCACTATAGACAGTGTCCATAGGTGTAACACCTCTACCCATTGTCATGAGTAGAAACACTCGATATACGAGGTGTGACAAAAAAGAAACAAGATAGTGAAAGCCACGCCCATGATGCAATGTCAATTGACCCGCCGTCTATGTCACTGTATTGCCCAACATCTCATCAACATTCTGCGATAATATCATGTATCTCACTCTGTGCCCCTTCCTCGGGCTGTTTAGTGACACGCCCCTGCTTTGCCCCGTCATGATACTAGAGGTTGCACAAACATGGAGGAGGGAATTAATCTCAAGTTCCTGGTTCAGTTGGATGGGGGCCAACCAAAAAGGCAATGTTGCGGGTGGGATCTTCTCCATATTCCTGGTGAAGCTCGAGACACCAGTTCAGCTCCTGCCCACCTGACTCAGAAACTTCAGATTGATTCCCTGCTCCACATTCGTGCCACTTCTCTTATCGTGATGGGGCAAAGCAGAGGCGTGCCACTCAACAGCCCAAGGAAGGGGCACAGTGAGAGATAGGTGACCGATATTATACCAGATTGTTGATGAGATGTTGGGCAACACAGTGACATGGGCGGTGGGTTGATTAATGTTGCGTCATGAGCGTGGCTGTCACAGTCTCGTTTCTGTTTTGTCACACCTCATAGGTGTAATCATGGTTTTTCTGTCTCAAAATGACACATATATTTTGAGTAGATTACTTACATTTACTCTCACTGAAGCTCCCATGGAGACAAATTACGTGTTGACAAACCTGTCTATAGCAGTCACCTGTCTATAATGGCCAAGTTTTGTTTCCCTTGGGTGGACACTATAAACAGGTTTCAGTGCATGCTTAACTCTTAACATGCCACAGGATTTGAACCTCTATGGACTTTACGTGTATTATTTGGTGCAGATCTGCGACTTTGGCACGTTAAGAGTTAATTTATCACCTAACTTTCACATACCATCATTAGCAAAAGTTTAAGACCACAAGAATATTTTCCATTAAACTACGTAGAAAAACAAAAGCTCAAAACTATTGCTTCTGAACACTTTGGGTGCTAACGGCGAACCGGCTTGCCCACGGATTACCTCAATAGGGTACTATCGGCGCACCGGTTCGCCGAGAAGACAACCAATACCATATCTTTTAACTCGAATAATAAACACCACTGATATTCCTACCAGTGATATTTCTCGTAAAATGAAGACGCATTGAACCAAATGAATGAGTAGAAATGTCTTTTTCTCGATAGCATTTGGAATTTTACAAGAAATCATATATTTTTGAAAGATTATACATATAAGTACACAACAAGCTCGTCTTAAACACATGTAGATTTTAGCCCAGCACCCAAAGCGTTAAAGATGTTGAAGGGCAAGTTGGGTTCAATGTTATTGCTCAAAGGGCACAAGATAGTGCTTGTACAATATATACCAACATCAGTCTCCTTGGAAGGCAGATTACAAAGATTTTTGTGCAAGAACTTGAAAATCTTCCAAAGTAGTTATAAGGCCTTGGCACTGTATGGTCATCATCACATCAATGCACAAGGTTTGTCAAGTTCTTGCTCACAGTCCAGAGTAAATCTGCCTTTAAAAGTATTGATGCTGGTTGGAGTACTTTTCCTAACTCTTTGAGCAATGAATAATTATATAATATTGGATGGCTTTGAGGTGGACACAAGAAAATATTGTATGACTTGTGACAAATATCGGACCAGTCGCAGACGAGTCCGATATTTTTATAAGGAGTACAATATTTTCTGTGTCCACCGATAAATAAGCCATCCAATATTATTATTATTATCTAAATCAACTAGAAAATTATCAAAATTGAATTTTAACGCAATAGCCTACAAATCATCAAGTCTGTCAATGGCAGCCACTGATTTTGTATGAGACGTGTTATTCTTCTTTTCCAGCAGAATTCACATATTTCTCTTAATTTTGTAAATTAAGCAATGCAAGCAAATTTTACACAAACTAATGATGTAGAGTGATTACTGTAAAAAAAAACAAAAAAAAACCATGTTTAATTTATAATACATTGTTTGTGAAATATTGGATCAACTCGTATAGGTTAACAAGAAATTACCCGGATGTATCCAATATTTTTTCTCAGTGTACAATATTTTCCAATACACCCCCTTATCTAGCCACAGCGCGTATATACGCGCATTCCTTTGCGCGCGGGATACGCGATAATATTGACACGCTTGAAACCCCCCATTTAGATAATAATAACTAATACGCACTTAAGTTCTTCAAGAAGCAATAGTTTTTAATTTTTGTATTGTACATGGTTTAATGGGAAATGTTCTTGTGGTCTTAAACTTTTGCTAATGATGGTAGATACATCCAGTTTTTCAAAAGTCTTCTTCGTACTCAATCTTTGGGCAAATGACCTTTGTTCTGCACACGAACAAATTGCAATTACAAACTGGCTT
>JZLH01S0603257.1:0-19386 GCA_001188425.1 Eucidaris tribuloides | reverse complement strand
CATATCATATCATATCATATCATATCATATCATATCATATCATATCATATCATATCATATCATATCATATCATATCATATATCATATCATATCATATATCATATCAAATCAAATCAAATCAAATCACATCAAATCAAATAGAACTTACCCCTTCCCCTAATATGACCCCTTCAGCCTGACATGATGCAGAGTTTCCAGTGCACACGTGTTCATAACCACACCAGTTACATCCAAAGTCTTGTGCAACACACTCGCTGCAGGTGGAAAAATTACTGCACTCAAAGAAATAGAATTCCGAAGAGACGATGTCCATGCTTGTCTCTGTTGCTCGGAGGGACAGCTCAACTCGAGTGAAACCTAAAATAGATAGACAGATTCAATAGGCTTTCTTAACACAAATTCAAGCTCTTGTTTGTGAGACAAATCAAGTGAAGTTTACAGAAAATATATTGCTAGAATTACCTCGAAATGATGTGGTAAATTATGTTCTTGCTTTGTAATCACTGCAAATTATATCAAATGTCGCACAAATTGAGAACATCAATTTTTTTTTTTATAATTACGAACTTCAGCTGTTTCATTTGCATAATTGATGAACTTTGATCATTTTGTCTTGATGTTCTAAATGGGTGTCAATTTGGACCTTTGATTCTCATAACATAAGAAACAACTTAAATATTATTTGATGAAACTATGTTTGGAAAGTATTTAAATTTTCTCATTTCCATGCATGAGAAAAACAAAACAAAAGAAGACAACCACAACTCTGTAAAAATAAAAGTGAGGACTAATCTTTGATACACTTATGAAATTTATTTTTACCACATTCTCGGAAGTACCTGCTGGGCTAGACTTTTAATCTCACCAGATCAGAAGGTAAAATGTCAGCATTTCCTACCTTTCAGACTTGAAAATTAAACAACATATTTTATCGCCCTCTCTATTATGTCTCACATTCCTAAACATGAAGAACTTCCTCCTTCAGTATGTTCTCCTTCATTCCTTCAGTGGACCATTAATAATTCAATAATAAACATGATACGGCCATTTGTCTTCATATCGATCTGGGCTGTTGTTTACTCCCCCGGGGATTCAATTAATAAGCTTATAAATCCTCGTGTTACAGACGTAGTGACATTTTAATTTGCTCTCCTCCCGATACGGGTGGATCCGAAATTCAATTACGGGGGCAGTCGCACAACTGCCTCGACACAACAAAACACGCACTAAACAGAGGCCCATTCCATTAGTTTAACTCTTTTGATCTCAAAAATTGGCAAAGTGCTCTTATCATTGTATTCTATGTGTACTCACAAATACTCGGAATAATATTGGAATAATTTGCAATAGTTTTATGTAACAATTTCATTGCTCCATCTTTATCTTCTCCCATTTCCCTCACCTAAACAAGTACATTTTGATAACTGACACTGATACTGGACATTTGGTTTTCATTCAGCTGTAAGTTCACTATTTTCTTTACCTGAAATAGTTTTGGGTTTATATCAATATGTTTGTTTTTAATTCTTTGCATTTATCTTCCTTTTTTTGAAAGGGGGAGGGGGTACTTCCTTAATAGCATTTTCATTTAACTTTTTCATATTTATTTTGAATTATTTATATTTTTCCTTTTATTTTGTTTCATCTTCAACTTTCACTGATTGATTGATTGATTGATTGATTGATTGATTGATTGATTGATTGATTGATTGATGGATGGATGGATGGATTTGCTTTAAGTATCCTTGTCTCCTGTTCTCCTTTAAACACCCCTCCCAAACCCCTTGATTTTAATTACAGCGCCAAAAGTGCAAAATACAGTATGTACCACACAATATCTGTACAGCTGTAATAATTTCTCTGCCATGTTCAGAATGAATGCAATGTATTGATTTTGGGGGAAAAGGGGTGGGGTAGTAAAGGCACAAGCGAATCTATTATGGAAACTGGATGTACTATGTATCAACTCTATGGGAATTATAGAATCTCGGAGGCAAAGGGTTAAAAAGCAAATAATGTGATCTCACCATTTGAGGGGACCGGCACATTGGCGGGTGTAGAGCAGCTGATGGTGGAAATGTCACCAGAAGACATGGCAGTGACCGTGGCCGCCTGGATACCAAGGTTACCAAACACACACTGGTAGGACTCACCGGGAGACAGGCTGGGAAGATTCCTGACTGACAGTTGGACCTGGGAGGAAAGGAAATGGTTGACACTTTAAAGGCATGGGTTAACATTGTAGAAGCACCATTTTAAAGGTAGGGAATCTTATTTGCACCTCTCCCACAGCATAGCAGAATATCACACATGCCCTTAGGCTATTTATGAAGGATATGCCTACAAAAAAAATTGAAGTTATGTTGTTACTAGCAAAGTATGTAGATAAATATCAGCACTTGAATTAATGTCCTGGGAACAAAAATTCTATAATACAGCAGTTTATGGGGAAAAACAGGAGTGATCGTTCATTATTTTCACATTGTAGAAGTACTTAATGATTGTTTTAAACTTCACTTTCTCAGGGCTTCACTTTTAGACCTTATCAGAGACTTCAGTAGCATGCAAGATCATGTAGCTCAGACTTTTTTTTTAAACTGGAAACATTGTTAAACAATGCTTTTAAGTGAAATGACAATGGAAATAGTCATCAATTTTACAATTCATAACACAATCATGTTCTCAGAATCAATATACTGTTAAAGTTTCTGCTGTGAAAATTTCATGGTCATACATTTCCTCTTTGTTGTATAATTATTATCAGAAAACGCTGTGATGCTGAAATATGTTGTGTAGCTTTCTATGCGATCAATTTCTATCAGGACCAGAGAATAATTTCATTCTGGTAAATTAATGATTGTTTCTCCTTAAGTAAACACATTCAAGACAAATCCTTCCAGCCAGGACATACATTCTACCCAGTGTGTATACTGGTATGTTTCAACTCATCGGGCTCTTAGGGCATTTTTTTTTACTTCCTCCAATCATTTTACTACCCTTTAATGGACCATGCTGAACAGGAAGGAACAGATGAATTTGTCAAAGTGCTAAAATGCTAGTTCTTAATATCCCTTTCTTTTGGGGGGGGGGGGCTTTGTTTTGTACTGGAATCATAATGTAACCAGTTGAATAATCTTCCTGAACAGAGGGTGTATTACAAATCTTGAATGCCCAAATTAAAAGACAAAGAATATGCATAGTGCATTCAAATATTGTTCGTGTTTAAAATTTGACTAATTATTAAAGATTTTATGTACTTTCTACCAAGTTTGTAATACACAAATAATCAAACAGTTACATATGCTGGTTTATACATTTTTTACTGTGTTTATAGTTCTTTTATATTTTGTCAACCCCTGTAATGCAAAGCATTCAGATGCGTAATTAATATATTTGAATGTTTCACTTTGATATCATATAGAAACAACATCCGTTTAAGCTGATTTTTGCTGTTGTGGTATGAACGTGCAAGAAAGTGATGGGATATTACGTGACGACCTAGTGGTGAACTTACTGAAATAATCAGGAAATGAGTATGAACCACTGAAGATTATGTTGTAACTTATATTTAGAACGTGGTGGGGTCAGGAGAACATGTTACATTTCGGAGGAAATGACACGGATCGTGAGGTAGAGTCAACGAGAAAAAAACGGGGACTTACAGTCACCGAATGTTGGCTGGACGTGTTAGGCGGGGAGACGTTCTCAATCAGCACGCCCTCGGAGAGGTGCGAGAGCCAGCGGTGAGAAGTCGCGTCCTCCGCTCCGGGGCATTCCGACTGGGTTCCTCGCGTGCACCTGCGAACGAAAAGAGGAGGAGGGACAAAGAGAAGAGGTGGGAAGAGAGAAACCGGAAAGGAGAGAACCATGATTAGCGAAATGTGCAGGAACGTAATCCGGTGAATTAGTGTTTGTATTGACTCAATGATTGTTTGGTCGAAGATTTAATTCAATTTAAAGGTAGGGGTACAGACTACTTTTCCTAGTGTGTCATCTTTTAAACATGAAAACGGAAACACAGAACATAAGTCAGGGATCAAATAAAACACAAAAAGAATTACCATCAAAGTCTCCAAAATTTTTGTATGTTTACCTTAATCATAATTTTGTCCCCCATTTGCAGGTGTATGTAGCTTGGGATTCATAAATCTGCTACACTTCACACCAAAAACTCAGTATAGAAATATAAAGGGATACATAATTTGATTACAAAAATTTAACACTGCAAACACCAACCAAACAAAATAAAATACAATCCCAAAGTTCCCACTGTGGCCTTAATTAATCTATATTGCATTCTATTTTAGAGCAGGGCAGTCATATTAAATGGTTATTAAAATGAAGGTGAAAAGAACCCTGAATCACAATTTGTGTAAGTAATGAATAACAAAATATAGTCAATCATCTGACAATCATGCCATTCATAAACTGCCTCTAGTAACCTATTTGGAATTAATAACTAATGTGATTACTGACTAAAGTACACATCTCTTCAAAATTTTAGGTCAAAAATATGATAGCTGTCTCCATAACAGAAGAGATCCAGTGTGTCAATTTGCAGCTTTTGTTCTCCTAACATAATGGACCAATCTAATTAACCTGTTTGTTGATACTAGGGTCAAGGATAGCAAGGAAACTACGCTCTAAACTAATTTGTCGAATCTGTTCAGTTTATTTAAAGATGATTGGTAGAATGCCCCAATTACTCAGGCAGACATTTTCTGTAACAAAAATTGGTAAGAATAGACAATATCCATAATCATGGTATTTATATACTCATGATTCATAATGTACTTACATGTATAATATATTAATACAGATTGACGAATACAATTTGCAGCTACATCTATCTATCCATCTATCCGTCTATCTATATCTACCTTTCTCATTGATTATAGACTTGTTTGGATTCAAGAACGTGATGTGCGCCATAACTGGGGGGGGGGGCATCTAGAGCACAACAAAACAAGCAGTAACCCAGGTTTTCAGCTGTTCCTGAACTAAAGAAATACATAGATGAAATCATTCATCTTTTATTATACTCTCAGAAGCCCCCCAGCTATGGAGGACCGAGGCAAATTCTCATTTTCAAAACGGAACAGATCTATACTGACTGTAAATTGTTGAGTTACATGTGAATGAAAATGAATTCCAATGATGCGTTGAGCCTACCGGTGGTCTAAAAAAAAAAAATCACTTGATAAATTGATTTGTAGTTTATGAGTGGGGGGAAAACCAGAGGGGCAAACATAATGGTTGAAATTTCAATACAGGGGACCAAGAGAGTCAAGTCATTTCACAGATAAAGTTACGAAATAAAAGTATGTCATGATGAACCGATATCTTTTCATTGCATTAATGAAGTTTCTTGGGGATGTACATTTGACATGTATTTCACAATTCCCTGATGGGATAGTCCCGCTAAAGAGAAAGCTGTATGATATATCACATTTCAAATGTATGAAGGTAAGATACTCAGAACATTAAAATTCCAGAGCAAGAGGCTTGGGGTGAAAGGGCAGAACATTCCAAAATGCAGACAGGTATCAGAAAAGAAACCGGATGTAAATCTGAGCGATTTCAATCTATATTTTGCAAACAGAAATATCTTTTTCCCAAAATATTTTGCAACTTGGCCTGAACATGTTGTAGAAACATGTCTAGCTAGCCTGGTTTTGCAAATTCCTAACAATTCTCCACACCCCTTATCATTCCAATCTTTTCAAAGTTTTTAGAGTAAAGTGATGCAAAATATTTTCATTTCCAATAGTGTATTTCAAAGTTCAAGAATGGATTCAAAATTCAGGCCTGAGCGCTGAGCAAAGTTTTGTCTGGCAGAGCATCAACAATGAATTTATGCATGGAATCTATATCATGACAATGTAGAAATGGTGCTAAGTTACTGTCACTTGAGACTCCCCTCCCCCTCCTCTTCCCCTCCCCCTTCTTTCCCTCCCCTCCCCTTCTCCTCCCCTCATCTTCCCCTCCCCTCCTCCCCTCTCCCCTCCCCCTCCCCTTCCCCTCCTCTAAACTATCAATAAATCTGCAACATGATAAAGACGATTCATGTTACAGATAATATTCAAAGTAACATGGATTTTACACTATAAAAATCAGTAAATGATTCTCAGACATATCCCATAACATCAAAGAGTTCAAATTATACTTAAGGATCAGGAAAATATTTCTCAGACATATCATGCATGTCAAAGAGTTCCAATTATATTTATCACCCAATTACAATTCGCAGATTTCATCTCAAAAACTTGCGAGCAACTGCAATCTGACCCCCATTTGAATTCAAATGGAACAATCAACAATAAATCAAGGGACACTGGACACAGCCTGGCAGAGCGTTTCAATCAAAGAGCATATCATATTACAAGAAAATCTCCACGCTGCGTGACGCTTTGAGCAGAAATTTGCAGCAGGACGAAATATCCATGAACTACAGGTATAATGTTTTTCACATGTTGCATGGCCTGTATCTGGTTGTTTGTGTAACTTTCTTGGAAATATTTAAGCCAGGAATGATTCTTAACAGATCCCTTTAACAACTAATTCACAGAAAGTCATTACTGACAGACATGGCTAAATAACAAGTGGCACCAGTTCAATTCTGAGCTCAATGGCAAATATAAATAATTACTGTTTGTCCTACTTTTTGGCGATAATCCACTTTGTTACATCAATATTCATTTAGTTTAAATACACCTCATGTCCATTTGACCCAACCGCTAATAGATATGAAATTACTCAAACAAACAGCGAATCTTTCACGCCATTGTGTGAAGTTGACAACAAGGTTGAAGATGATGGGGGTCCGGGGATCAACACAAAGTCATTAAAATATTCTCCTTTCGTAACAATAAATCTGTTAGAATCAACGACTGCATAGATGTCCAACAAGACAATTAGACTTCAAGGAGGTAAAAATACATCCACGATTCATTGGCCCCTAGATTTTCTTTTGACGACCATGCCACAATGGAATTCATCACGGCCATTCGGTTTTCAGCCTACCTACAGGTTGTTAACCTTCCACGCACATTGAGCACGGGCCATTCACAGTCGACCCAACTCACTGGTCCAATCAGTTTAAAGCAAACCCCCAGGGCCAACGAAACCAAACACCACGGAAAAGTCATGTGGTGGTGTTGGGAAAAATTTAGATTCGGCCTTAATCCTAATACGAAAGCGATCGCCCCGGCTTTCCAACTTCAAAATATGATTTGTTTCCCTCTTCTCACTTATAACCTGCAATCTCGAGATGTATTCTTATCCACAGAGCGGGACGGCATAAAGAGGTGAGGTATCGTTTACGGTCTCATCTATAGCTCGTGTCGGCCAGGCTTTTGGATCTGAAATTTCCTCCCAGTGGCACTGTTTGTTTTGTATATAAGGATCATTGAAAATGATGAATTATTTCGCCATACCACTTTCCCCGAGAAACATCCACGGAAATTTCAGGATAAATTGAAAGAAAGTTAAAGGGCTGCCGTGGGAATCAGTTACAATCTTAAAAACACATTTTAACCTGTTGATACAAACCTACTCTATATTTTAAAGGCTATGATAAACATATTTACAAATAATGACCGAAACAATTGTTTAATGGAAACATATTGTATTTCTCTTTTAGCAAATAAACATCAAGGGAAGCAAAGTCTCTGGTGAGAAAATGATTTCTTTCCAAACGAATAGCTAATGATTATCAGGATTCAGGAGCTGGAATCTTTACGAGTTAATTTGAAATTTAATCAAACTGAAAAATTTAGTTAAATATGACCACTGACTTGCTTGAGAAATATTGACAGTTAAGGGTTATTATTTCATTCATACACTTAATATATCAACCCGTTGGCTACGGGAACCGGATGTCTCCTGTGTTAACTCTATGGGATTTTCAGAATCTCAGAGCCAATGGGTTAAAGTGCCATCTTAACAGGTAGAATATTCCTTAGGTGAATATTAAAATTTAGCTTATGTTCTACTGAGGGAGTTAGGTAATTTACATGGAAAAAATGCAAGATGAATTTATGAGAAACGGGTTAAATATTGTGGGTGATATTAAACAAATGTCAGATAAGGATCAATTTTTTTTTTCTGCGGTATCAAACTTGTTTTGTTTTGCAAGTTTATGGTTTCCAATTCACCCTTTCCACCCCATTAATTCAAACTTTCACAGACAATGGACGTGACCGAGATCTAGCAATTCAGAATAAAAGGGTTTTTAAAATATGAATTCAATGTTCATACCCTCTCTTACCTTCTCAAGTTACAATTCCCTTGTTTCCAAAACCCCATTTCCTAATCCATATATATGACAATAATTCATCATTTAATGGCCGTCAGACCACGCAATCCCACCCGCCATCGTGAAACCCACCTCTGTTCCAGCGTGCACCACCCGCAGTACGGATCGCCGATGCCGCCGCGAACTCCCACGCAGTCCTCGAACGTGGTGTAACTTTCGCATTCCTCCACCGGGACCTTTGTGATCTGAAAGACATAAATCAAAATTGGAGAGACCGGTGAAGCGTTATTACGGGCTCGGAGATGGCAAGCCGATATCCCCCTCTTACCACCTGTGTCGTACCGTCATAACATGCATACATTATTTTGTGTACAGGGATCATCTTATTACATCAGTGGCGGAAATAGAATTTGAAGAACTAAGTCTGATTACATACCATCTAAAATTACTCGATATATCAATGAAATTTGATTAACATCCCTGCAGTACACCTTTGTAGCAGGGGAAATGGACTGCATCGAGTGTGTGTACATTTCTTGGTGATTTTCAGTATATCTCTGAAAAACGTGAAAACTGAGGAAACAGAACGTGCCACAAATAGCTAGGGTATAATTATTGAGGATAAAATGCAGTTGTCATGGCAATGCCTTAATCAATGCACACACATCCAACTAAGTGGTGATCAATCACATGAAGTTTGATTGAAATAATAAAAATAAATATGTTACAGCAATTTGAAACGGTTTATTAGCAATTGATAATCTGACAAACAATAAACTAAATGAAGACAATGAACTGAATGAAGAAGAAGGAGGAGGAGGAGGAGGAGGAGGAGGAGGAGGAGAAGAAGAAGAAGAAGGAGAAGAAGAAGAAGGAGAAGAAGAAGAAGAAGAAGTAGTAGTAGTAGTAGTAGTAGTAGTAGTAGTAGTAGTAGTAGTAGTAGTAGTACTCAGACTCCTTGCATCTTCTGACCAATTACGTTAGCAAGAAAGTACTGTACTGTCCTTATAATATAATTTTAAAAATGACTCCTTGTGTCTTCATTTGGACTCATACAATTTCCAAACCCTTTTCTTTTCTTTTTCTTATTGTAACTTCATAGGTTAACCTAAATTACCCAATCCACCTATTAAAGGTAAATGACATGATTGGGGGTAGTCCTCAACTTGGGCTGAAACTACTCTAGAATCAAGTAAACAATGCCAGGATTCTCCTGTGAAAATCTTGTAATCAAACGTTGACTCATTCTAAAATAAACAATGTCAATATCACTCGTAGCACGGAAACCTGCTGTGTGGCTCTCTATGGGGCTTATTTTTATCGTCCCCGGAAAAAATTAAGATACTCCTATGTTTATGCTTGATTCTCCTTAAGTAAACAAATTACAGACAAATCCTCCCAGGTGGGAGATCCACACTCCTGCTAGTGTATAGTTGGTATATATTTCGACTCATTTGGTTCTTGAGGCATTTTCAAGTGATCCCAATCATGTCACTAACATTTAATGGCTCAACTTAGTGGAGAGTTCCATGTTGTCACTCAATGCAACTACTGCAGCCAAACATACCAAACCATTCTCACATATTTGTCACTTCATTAACTAGTTATCATTGGACAATTTTGACATAAACATACTAATGATCCTTGAAGAAGCATTCAAAACATTCCAACGCATTGTGCGACAATGTCTAAAAGTATCTCCTTATAATTAAGGGACACACATGCAGTCTTTTACCCAGAAGCAATAAGAATTTGGTGCAAAATGACAACTACTGTCAGGCATTCATGTTATTTTCATGGTCAGATCATTTACAGAATGTAGGTCAGTGCTCAGCATTCTTTCCAATTAACAATGTATGCTGTGTTCTGGCTTGATGAAGCCATCGAAAATAAGGCCAATAATTACTTTATAAGAGTACTTTATTTTTCTTCAGATGAAATTGTCATTCCTGTATCCATGATATCTTTACATAGATACAGAATGCTTTTTTATGCTAAATTCACAACTGATAACATGTAGTTGCATGTAATATTGTAACTGGATGCACAGTGTATAATGTGATTTATATTCATGTTTATGCAATGTGCGTACATTGAATATGCAGTTGCTTAATTTTAAGTTTTTCGGCTGTGTTATATTAGAATCCAAAGGTAGTAAATCACGAAGTATTGAAGTCTATAAATCTATCTTCCAAACAAAGTCAAACAACACAATTTAGGGAATGTCAGATATAAGCATTTAAACTACTATATTATACAGTCGGTTGCAAATAAATGTAGATGCTTCTAGCCAAGAAACCTGACAAATTACAATAATTTGAGGGAAGACCAGATTTTCAAGAGCAATTCATTCTCAAACTGGGTGCTTTCCAACGTAATATGTTCATGATAACACGATGTTTAAGGGTATGGATACACATTAATTAACTTTTTGATGAAATTCCAAAATGAACTCGTCATGAACATCTGGTAGGAAACTGAACACACACAAATCAGTGTCTAGCCAGTTTGGCACCAATATGTATGTGCACAGCATGAGTGCAAAAGTAAAAATTTTAAGAAAACTCAAGATATTTATTTAAAAAGCCACAGCAATGTTTGCACACGGAAAAAAAATAAACAATGAAGAACATTATCAAGAAGTAATGTCCTAGTTACTGGCATTGACTCACAATCCAGATTTATTGCATTGGTGTTCCTGCACAATATTCTTTGTGTCAACAGGGGAAAATTAAGTCATCATCAATTTGATATACATCCAAGAAACTCTCAAGCTGTAAGGAATTTCCCATGACAGCTGAACATGGATGTGTGATTTCCACCTAATTACAGTAGATCTTGAATTTCCCTGATGAAAATGAATTCCACAACAACACATACATGTATACACTACAGATTTTTGCAAGAAGTAGGCCTACATATTATACAGATATTGACTGGTACAGGGTGTAATATAACATTCTTTGGACCGTCAGAGAGTTATATTTTCCCAAGGGATTATATTTTCCTGAAGTGCGCAGCGCTGAGGGAAAATATGATCACGAGGGAAAATATAACTCACTGATGGTCCAAAGATTGTTACATTACACCCCCTACCAGTTGATATCCGTTATATTAGATGGCCTTGATTACGCTTATAGTGGGTGATTTCAAGTTCGGTGTTGGTGTTGAGGAAAGAAAATCGACACCGAGCTCAGTCTTTATCAGACGATACCGATTGCAGTATCGATTGCACAACACGTAGTGACGTCACGCGCATCTCACGGTGTTGGATGAAAGTTACGCCGATGGCCGAAAATCATGGACAAATGCTACAAAAATGACACCAAATAATTCCTGCCTGTCCGTAAAATTGTAGGAATCTGAAAGACAGTTACTTTTTCTTTATTTCTGTACGGAAGGTTAATATCAGTTTGACCAATTATGCCAATTTTTAAGGGGAAAAGGTATTTTCATCGGTTTGCGTCGCACGGTGAAGCTTTCTCCATAGCCAACACACACACGCATTGGTCGTATTGAACCGTAAGAGGGCGGCAGACGTTTGAAAAATATATTCGGCTGGGAAAATATAACGAGCTGGGAAAATATAACATTTTCCGATCCTAGCAAAGCGTATCATGTGACGAGCTGTGGCCCAATCACATCTTCGTTACTGTACTAGCCATCTAATATATTGAAGTTTTATACTTTATTCAAAAGACAAATATAATCAAGTGGCCTGTGTGAGTTCTGTGACCACATAGGGTTGATAAGGGTTCACATAGAGTTCATTTCACATGCATGTTATGCATGTATACAGATATAACAATAAAATAAATGCATCAGCTAGCACAGCTAATGTATTGTATGTTCAATATTTAGTCAACATTAACACAGTGATTTGGAAGGTCGCCAATTGCATTTGTTTGGAAAACAACTCATTTGAATATAATCAGTCAATCATGAACAAAGGACTGAAAAGTGTTTGCAACATTTTTATGGGTGGGGAGGGGGTAAACTAGTCTACAAATTAGCTGTGAATTGGCATAGGCAGTCTGCCAGTCTACACAAATACCTGGCATGAAATGTGTCAAAAAACTCATTATATGAGATGAAAAATATAATCTTGCACTGCACTGCAAATTACTATCGAATTATTTGGTACAAACTCATAAAGAAAGTGTGTTTGTATGATTTTGTATGTGTACTTTTCTGGATGTGATTGTATGTTTGTTTGTGTGTATTTGTTTTTGTATGTTTGTTTCTAAGTTAATCTAAAGAAAGAAAGATGTATGTGTAATAATCACTACTGAATTAAATAATTCTATAAGGCATAACTAACAAGTAACATAATGTACACATACGTTGCAAAATATATCAGGAGAATAAAGGAAAATAAAGTTGTTAAGTACATACATGTACACAATTGTTGAAACATACTGTACTTAAAAGATTCTTTGGAAAATTACTCTTGATCACACAAAATCATACGTAAACTACATTTTTGTCACATTTATATTCTCTTGTAACTCATTGTTTCCTAGTTCTACCATTAATTTGCATGTTTCTTTCTACCTCCATGGTTTCAACATGCAATAAACTCCATTGATTGTGTACACACCATTCCAAGTGTAGTAAAGAGGTCATCCCGGTCCCAGAAAAAAAAATGAAGTTAGAAAGTGGTACCACCCATGCCCTTAACTACTTTACTGCATGCCGACTGTGTAGCCTACATATATAAAGAATAAAGGTTTACTATCTTTTTTTCATGGGATGGTCTCCAAAGGAATTAGTCTCAGCAGGAGATAATGACATACATGTATTTGTACTTTTCAAAAGCAGTAAGGGTCATCGTCTGGTTACTATAGCGAAGGAAATAGTAGTTCATTTCATCAAGGAACTGTGTTTGAAGCTCCTTGATTTCATCCACAGTCGCGACACGAAGGATGCGTAACATTTTTCACTGTAGGTATTTCCTGCAAAATATTATACGCTATATTATTTTGCAATGTGTCAGTTTTTCACACAGTAGAGTTGTATTTACATACATTCAGTCACCTCACTTTATGGAGTACAAATTTTTTTCACTCACAAAATCGTCAGCAAGTATCAATTCATGAAACTATCTATTCATAATCTACAAAGGGTTAGAAGAGCACAAGAAATAGTAACATTTTACATGTATTATACATGATACAGCTCATTGTTACATTTTAATATAAAATTTGGTTGTGCTTCGTTTTTATCTTGATTATCTGTCTGTCTGTTTGCATTCTTGCAAGGAAAGTTTGAAGTGAGTACAGCTGCAGTAACTTTGACTGCTATCAACATCATCTAACTTATGAACCTATATTCAAGTACCACCAGCCAAGACGCAAAATAATTAAGATTTCGGGCACACCAGGCTCCCGAAGTAAACATTCAAACAATGTTTTTCCCCCGGCCTTTATTTAATGCAATACCACGCTCACACTGCTACATCCATCACATGCGTGTTAGGAGCTTGTAACTTGCGTCGGAGATCGTTATTAAACCTAGCAGAATGACAGCGAGACAATCAGGGGAAAAAAAAGCGAGCTGGTTTGTTGCGGACAGCTCGTGTACAGATTTTTAATATCTCACTCCACGAAGTCTGTTTTTCACATGTATCACTCAAAAAAAGTACAAGGTAGAAATATATTTTTATACATAAATGAAAAAAGGGGACATGGAAATGGTGATGGGTTTACAACCTGACCCAATATTGCACCAGACCAATCTACCAGGGTGTTTAGATATACGCGTGAGAACGCAAAGACAGTGATGATTCTACAGTGTGTAGCGGTGGTTTTTGGCAAACACATGCTTCCTCCACTAGACTACAGGAACCCAACAATATCTGATGTGAATTCCAAAACTACATGTCAGAAACAATCTGTTTAATACCATTTTTCTCCCAGTATCTCTTTTTTTTTGTTTATTTACTATTTCATTTTTCCAGATTCCAAAAGTCTTTCTGTATCAAGGCCAGTGATATCCAAGTTTAATTACAACTACATATTTTTTCCAAACAATTTTGGCATCATCACGAACACACACATACCATGTGGGGCTGCCTCAGGAAGGGGGTCGGGGGAAAATAATTTGCAGTTCCGAGTTGACACGACAGACAACTATCAGATGTTAAAAACTTGGCATTGCCACAAACTTTGGCAGGACAGTCCACTTTCTAACTTGGCATCGTACTACTTTGGGGCAATATTGACGAGTTAGCTGTTTATCCAAGATTAAATTAAGTATTGTTTGTGGATAAATTATGTCAGTTATTATCATCTGCTCCAGTAAAATGACTAAAAACACATGTTCATTATAAATGATTAAATAAGTTTTATACAGGATAAATTTTGCTCAGTTGAAACTTGTTTATTACGAAAGTAACATACAGTTGATTCACTCCAGTTCAAATCTGCTACGTGTTTTCTTTTGTTTTGTTTTGGTTTTGCTTTGAGGATTTTTTTTCTCAGTTTTTGTTGTGGTTTTCATGTTTATTTTTGTTTTGTATGTGTGTGCGTGCATTGCATTTACGTGAATTGCTTACGCTTGTGATTCACAGTCACACGACATTGAAGTGCAGCTCGAGCCATGTCAACCACAGCTCATGACTAGAATACCTTCCCAACACCTGTGTGATGCTTGTCACACCTGACAGTGTGGGAGAGGGGGTAGGGGTGGGGGTGGGGTGAGGAGAGGGACTTACCAACTGCCATAGCGAGAATGCGTGCATTCTTGGGGGTCAACAGATCTAGGTAATGGACTATGCGTGAGATGTTTGTACAGGAATGTACACCAGGTGAGTACATTCTTTGATGCTTTTTTAATGGAATTTGACATATACTGCAGGGAATTAATTTCTTCTTCTGTGACATGTTATGTGGATAAAATAAAAATATGACAGATTTATCCTTTGTTTAGTTATGTTTTCATAGACTCTATTATGAAAATATTTCATCTGAAGTGGTTGTCATGGCACTGAATAACAGAAATTTCAGAAACTATATTTATGGTTCTTGTTTTTCATGTCTGTTAAAATCTACTGTCAGCTACTTGCAATCCTTCCAAACTATTTTTTCACAACAAAATTGAATTTTGAATTTGGTTCATTTAACTGAATGAAAAAAAAATACCCACGTGACTTCACTTTAAGTAAAGAAGCCATATTAAGCCAAGGTAAAATACCTAAACTACAAAAATAGTCCAATTGGTATCATTCAGAAGTACTATATAGCACAAAACAAAGCCAACTGCACATAAAACACATTTTATGAGAACCACTTTGTTTACAAATTACTCCCTTATCTTCATTATCTTAACTGTTGAACAGAGGCATTCTTTAGCATATCAAGATTCAACTTATCTGCAATTACTAAACTACTTGACCTAAATTCACTTTATTGCTAGATAAAACAATTACAGACCACATAAAATCCCACAGTTATATTTACACAAAACCCATGGTCTAGCTGTTGAAAATGTTTCCTTTTCTGACCCTGCAATATTATGCTCATGTACACATTAGTGTTGCACGACTAAGTGGCCAAAAGTCAGAGTTGTGACTATCGTCCAGGAGTCGCGACTCCGACTTTAGAAACTCAAGAATCGACTCCATGTAATCACATATGTATGCCATATAAACCAGTCAAAACATTGATGACAATGTGTGGGATTATGGCAAAAAGTCAATTTTTTAATGATCGTATAATCACAGTTGAAAGTTGAATTTACTGAAATCATTGAAGGAGGACACTGAACAGTTATTGTATAGGCTGTAGTGTGCTTCCTTTTACCTATTGATCATGCTGACATAACTGAACGCTGAGAGTCGGCAAATAGTCGGAGTCGCGACTTTTGATCGGTGACTAGTCGACTCCCCAAAATCCTGGAGTCGTGCAACACTAGTACACATGCTATAAATCCACTTCACTTTTAGTCATTATTGTTCAAGCACAGTGAAAGGGCTTCAACATAATATCTGGAAGATCAACAGATATGGAAAATCAATTGCAACTATTTCCTGTCAAATAGTCAGGAAGGACAACAGTAAGTTAATATCTTCCTCTCAGATAAACATCAATATTTCCAGACAAATGCTCAATCAATGACCATAAACCTGGATAATTGCACTGAATGCAATTTACAAATACCGCCCCTTTTATTTTGCTGACGTTTGATACCTATTTCTAAACTGAAGGACACACAGTCACACACTCTCCCTTAAAGTCACTATATAGCATTGTGGAAGACTCGTTAAAAAAAATTGTCAAACTTTGCTTTCTGACATATCTGACAGTGTTTGAATGGACAAATAAACACCCTACAACATAAAAGTCCAGACAGTTATGTTGTCACTTATAAAATATGTACAGATAAAAATTAGCATATAAATTATTCTCGGCTGATGAAAATTCTGCAACACAGCAGTCTATGGGGAAAACTGCAATGGTCTCTCAATGGTTATTACTTTTCTAAAGCACTTAATGATCATTTTGAACTGTAATTTTTTCAGGGCTTCATTTCAAGACCTTATCAAAGACACTATGGGGAATCATGTAGCTCACATTTATTTTCATAGAAATATTGTTATACAATGCCTTTAACAACACCAGAAACAACAAGTCTTTCCCAATGTTGACATTTTGCTCTATTATCTCCTGAGCGGAAGTGACTACTTGGGTAGGTACAAGAACAGGTAAATCAAAAATCTTTCTGATCTTTTTTTTTCCTTGCCTTCTGTCTCATTCAGTAACGAAACACCCACTCCATAAACTTTGAGATTAGGATCGTCAATCAATAAAATTTGGTCTGCAGAGATTTGCCTTTGTAGACTAGACCAATATTGACATTGAGATTGCGCATTTACATTGCACAAGAACCAACGGTTTTGGCATTCCGATCTCTGTGAGTTTCAGCACCACTTATTCCCACAAAATGCTCTCAAGTTCACACGCATTTGTTTGAGAAACTGCAGGGTCATTCAGAAATGTATCAAGGGTCTCCTGGTAAGAACCATTGCAGTGGCAACATGCAGTATTTCCACCACATACTATTATCCCCCAATAGATCCTATACAGTCACAAAATGCCTTCATACAAGGCATAGGTATAGTTTTGGTTAATGTTAAAAAATGATTTATTTTTTTTAGATACACCTATATTATGATCTATCAATGCCCACAAAACTGCTCGCTCTGAAACTCTCTCACTGTTGGGAAATTACTCAAAATATCAAATGTTTGGGGGGGGGGGACCCTGACATTTCCCTTAGTTTTTGTACATATTGCTAGATGTTCTGTAATTTAAACATCATAATTTGTCTGTATTAACAATTTTCAGCAGGTTTGATGTTGTTTTCTGATGACTGGGGTGACAACAGAATACTTTGCGAAAGATCAACAAAAAATTTGTTTGATTCCCCAAAACTATATTCGCGCTTTAATGGGTACGAACTAAAAATATATTATATTCTAAAACACAGTTCTGACTATTAATGATATACTGCTAAGCCAAAAGGCCAACCTATCAATTACAGCATTTCTAAAATTCTAACTCCTAGGGGTCAAAGATCATTTGCCACACCTGGACCACTACACCTACGCAGCCAGCGGTCGTTACATGTGGCTGGGTCAAAGGTCATTGCCAACTGCGAACAGAACAAAAAGCTCCGGGATAAAGAGGGGAAGGAAGTGGGCGCCAAAACTTCATTTGCCTTGGCTACACCCCAGAACCACGCTGTGAGAAAATTTTTGTCCTACTATTTTCTATACATTTCCAGTGTATAGAACTGTTGAGAGTTTCCAAATACTGCGTCGTCTCAGACACATGCTTTTAAGTTGTGAAAGTAGAAGACTGACTCCTCATGTGGAAATGTAAATCAGGTTTTTTTTTCTTTCTTTTTTTAACTATAGTAGTTACAGAACATCATATTATAATATTAGTGGGAAATCTATAGTGCAGCACTGTAGGCCAATCTGCTGTGCAAAAAGATTCACTTTTCAAAATTATTAAATTTGTAAATAATCAAGACTGATCCTTCTGTTAGGATATGTTTGACACAGTAAAGTGCATGTTTACATCAAGTTGGAATAGGGAAGATAAACAAACTGTGCCATTCAACACTCATACAAATGTTGCTTTATCATTCATCTCATGTCCCAATACCAATTTATGATAAAACATGTCAATAAGAACAAAGGAGATCATTTACTTCCACATCATGGAACTTGGTTGTTGCTAATGCTTAAGAACCATTTTTTTACACCTTTGCGAGTCCCATTTGTACTTCTTTAATCATATAAACCTGAGGAACAGTAGAAAGAAAATGACTAAAAACAGTAAAATAAAATTATCATGATTATTTTTGTTCAATAAAACTGAATTTATTCCATCCAGAAATGTAATGTTTTGGTTACCCATTTGTTACAGCAAACTCAACCCAAGTCTCGTGGAGCCTCCTAGGAAATGGCAGATTATCACTGGTATGCCCATTTTTCCGGGAATAAAGACTGTGACGATCGGCCTGGCGCAGGCTTCATGTGATGAGACACAACACAGACCGTGTATGAAGAAATCTGTCTGTTCCCGCACGCAAATTTGCTGTGGGCACTTCTCGATATTTCCAACATTCCCCCCTCACTACCCCTCCCCTCAAATCACCACAGACAAAGAATTTCTTTTCTTTTGTACCTGCATTTTTTGCAAATTTTTACTGTTAATGTTATAGCATTCATGTCATTTGCAAAAACTATGTTCGCGAACAAACAGAATCAAACAGAATCAAACAGAAAAGCATTTTTTATTCTTATCATATGCAGGGTGCTACATAACTTTTTTTGGCCACTTGCCCGACCGGGCAAGTGAATTTTCAAACAGCTCGAAAATGCTTGCCCGAATGAAATTTTTGCTTGCCCGAAAAAATAACAGAAATTTATTGATTTGTGTGATTAATATGTATAGATATACATAAAAGTATACATACATGTATAACCATTCACAAATTTTCATGTCAATAATTAGTCATATTTATGAAAATCAATGATCAATTTTTTAATTGTGTTTATTACAGATATGAACGATTATACAATGTGTTCCAGCAAGCGGTAGTTGCGATTTCATGTT
>JZLH01S0603251.1:1000-24330 GCA_001188425.1 Eucidaris tribuloides | reverse complement strand
CATATCAAAAACATTAATTTTTCGGAATGCCAATGGGTTACTCCAAGTTTTATTCCGTGAAGAATACTGTAAGTCGCGAGAATTTTTCACATTTTGTCACTCACAACCCGATTTTGAGGTGATTTTTGGTCGAAAAGTAGCTGTTATTTCGCTCACAAATGTGTACAGGTTCTTCCGTGTATATCTAGCGATGAGATTATGTACATATTGAATGGGGGACCTCATCACTGACGGAGACGAGGTGATATTCATCCACCTCTTACGACGTCGCCGCTCGCTAGCTTTCACTGCATTCGCTGTGAAAAATGGCCAAGCGCGGCATTGGCAAAAAGTGCAACAAAAGGGAGAGCGCCATCTCGCGGTCACGCACGAACCTATCAAAAATATAGTAAAAGTTTTCATGCAGGATTATTCCTCAGATATGCACCATTATATGAAAAACATCATTTGGTAACATTTTATTGAATTGCGTGTAATTTTTCTGTGTGAAATGTAGGGTGTGTAGATTTAGGGCCACAGTCATGACACCGACAGTACAACCCTTGCATTGGATTAACGTTAGTCGTCATTCACATTCATTCAGTTATTGTTCAGATGAATACAGGATCAGGACACACCACCGCTCACTTGTTTTACGCTCGTCAATTATACTTACCTCTTTTTGTTTAGGATCTTGTGGATAATATCCAGGAGGACCAAGACCGGGCCCGACACGGGACCGTTTCAACTGCCGAATTTCTTGGGGCAGAAACGACGACATCTTGATCAGACGCCGACAACAAGCTCAACCTCCCTGTCCGATTGCATGCATGATCTATGCAGCATAGCAGTGCAATAAGTGCATGCAGCGCAGGCGCGCCCGTACAGTGCACGTACGTACATGCTTATCCGTGCCGTACACACACACACACAGCATAAGAACACAGACAAAATTCATAGCAAATGATTAAATTTCCAGAGCTGGTTTGTCTAGCGCCCTCTGAGCTCAGATAGCGAGTATTTGTTTCTACACTCCGTGTAGCGTAGTGGTCTAGACGCCAAACCTGAAAAAATGAGTTTCGTTTGTACTTCATGCTATTAGGACAAATTTGGTATCATTGGAAAGCTGAAGGTCTGAGGGGTGTGAATCTGCCGGATGCCAAGAACGGCAGGTGGGCCGTTACCATGGAAACGGGACTCGAACCTCAATGACCTAAAATCGCCTATTGCGAATTTCTGCAAATTTTGGATCCTACCCTATATCACATAAAGTGTACTTTTTGAAAAGTACATGATCGGTTTAAATTTATGTTTGGTACATGTAAGGTCCAGGAACAGAGGTATTCCATGAAATGCTTACTTAGACCAGGGAGGTGGGAGATCGGGGGACCAAATTTGTGACCTTGAGGTGACCTTGAGTTTGACACTTCCTTGGCAAATCTGGTAGTAAAATTATGCCATTCTTTAAAAAGGTTAAAACTTTAGTTTATTTTAAATTCACGTGCAATTTATGAGTATTGATCAGAGGTGGGTGAAGAGGATGTGTGGGGCAGCTGCGTGTTAGGAAAGCTTGTAGAGATGTCAATGGGGGTGCTGTATAGGGAACCCTGCAACGCAGCACCGACCAGCCAGGGGGAGGTGTCCAATACTTAAATGGCCGAAACACTGGGGATCCCTGGTGTGCTGCTGACGACCCATTGGCATTGGCGGGATTTTCCGTTATTTGTACAGTAATGGTATTTTTTATGGTGTGTAAGGTTAGGGTTAGCGTAGTAGGGGAGACCGGGGTAATATGGACCCCTAAAATCATGATTTCCCAGAAGTTTATTTTATTTTTTAAAGATGTTTCTTTATCATTTGAAAGATTTGGTTTATGGGTAGGTATACACCAAAAGACATCCATTCATTTTTAACCAAATAAAAATATAGGCCTTCGAAAAAACTTTTGCAAAGGGTCCATATTACCCCAGAGTGGGGCAATATGGGCCCCTATGTTATTTACAACAGCGACGGGGCAATAGGGTCCATGGGGTCCGTATTGCCCCATCCGTAAAGATTCTACATGGGAATACACATGGGAATACTAGGTGTCCATATTACCCCAGATCACACATACACAAAATTTCCACCTGTTTGATAATTAGATGTAAGCTGGGTTTTTCATACATGTACTGATACATGTGTTATGTTAATACTCGATGTTACCATGGTAACAATCTCTAGACCGAGGCTCAGGAGAAAAAAATGGGTGTTTTAAAATGTCACTGAGATTCGAAGAAAACGGGATGAAAATTTTAAATTAGAATATTTTTTTTGACTTTCACGACACTACCTCCGTTTATACCTGAATTACAGTTGTTGAATGATGTTCTTTCAAGTAGCAATAGAAGGGACACTCCTATCATCCCTAGCTTAAAGATAAAAGGAGGGTCCATATTGCCATGGGTGTCCATATTACCCCGGTCTACAAATTTCTTTGTCACATCATAACGGTGTCATGGTTAATTTTTTACTCTACTAGGAAATAAGGGTGTAATTGGGGTGCATAAATGTCCCAATATCAGCACCTTAGCAATTCTGCACCCTTCAGGGTACACTTTAACACTTTGCACCTCTGTGGGGTCAACATTACACCTCTGAGGGTGTAATGTGTTAGACGTGCGCCCCACCATGCCCACTGAGTGGGGGTTCAAAATTGCACCCATGTTAGGGTGCTGCTATCACGACAATTTGTGCACCCCGTTTTCGTAGTGTGTAACATATTAAATCAATGACATGAAAGGTGTTAAGTATTATTTCATTATAGTTACAAAAAGAAAATCGCACTTAAAATGTGAAATTCACACATGCATGCATGAGCTGAAATGATGTCCTTGGCAAGAAGATTAGATAAATATTTTTTTTAATATTATGCAAGGTAGTCCAGCACAATTCCTTCTTTTTATATTATATATTGATCTCGGGAAAAGATATAGGCCTATCAATAACCAAAACGATAAAAGTATGCTAATTTTTAGAGTGTTACGTTTTTTTCCGACACAAAAAGGGGCGTGGTCTATTCCAAGCTAGTTTCTATGGTGACGCTACAAGTTGCAACAACTAATACGCTTAATTTCGAAAAATTCTGAAAAAGTCCTTAGGTCCATTGTAGCCTAGTCTGAATTCCAGACTCCGCCTCTGCGAAGCAGAGGCCGGCCGCGAAGAAACGTATTTGGTACTTTCAACTTGTTTATTGTTTTTCAGCCTGAATTTCTGGAAAATTCATGAAAATCCACTGTCTGCCACTATGGTATCCTATTCCCAAATTCTTACCACCCCAATAATTGCGAACAGTGTAACAATCTAATTACCCCCTCGCCAAGCACATCCCATACGGCATCTTGTTGAACGGGCGAGGCGGAGAAACGCTATTTTGCGCTATAAACGCACAGTTACATGCGCGGTGTTAGGGGCTTGTTGGGTTTGTTTCCATGGTAACCAAATCAAATTATGGTGTTAAGTAACTCGGGAATACTTTACTTAATTCAATAATTTTGATCAATACTCATAAATTGCACGTGAATTTAAAATAAACTAAAGTTTTAACCTTTTTAAAGAATGGCATAATTTTACTACCAGATTTGCCAAGGAAGCGTCAAACTCAAGGTTAAATTTGGTCCCCCGGTCTAAGTAAGCATTTCATGGAATACCTCTGTTCCTGGACCTTACATGTACCAAACATAAATTTAAACCGATCATGTACTTTTCAAAAAGTACACTTTATGTGATATAGGGTAGGATCCAAAATTTGCAGAAATTCGCAATAGGCGATTTTAGGTCATTGAAGTTCGAGTCCCGTTTCCATGGTAACGGCCCACCTGCCGTTCTTGGCATCCGGCAGATTCACACCCCTCAGACCTTCAGCTTTCCAATGATACCAAATTTGTCCTAATAGCATGAAGTGCAAACGAAACTCCTATAATAAGCCGTTTTGGCAATTTGGCGTCTAGACCATAGAGTTCAAAGGGTTCCGTATACTGTCTTTTTGATGTTTCAAATTTTGACAAGAATATTGTGAAAATGCATTATCTTGCTTACAAGTTCCTGAAGAAAGCATTATTTTTCCATCCGCATTTACAAGTAATTTCATTCGTTTAAAAGTAAAATCGCATTATTGTTTTTAATAATTATTTATTGCCAGATTGATTGCAAGTTATTAGGTCTATGCGTAAACAAAATGGTCCAATCGGGAGAAAAATATTTAAGGTATGTAATTTTCTCAAAAGGTATGTGTATTTGGTATCATATTAAAGCAGAATAAATTTTCTTTCAGATAAATTCAATTCCAATTAATTTGCTTTCATAAATCAAGAGTTATGATTACTTTTGTGCAGTCAGGCAAAATCACGTTTGTCCCATTTTTTTTAGCGCATAGGGATAATATTTATATTGTGCGGTCCATTATTATTATTTTGTGTATTGGTCACTCTTAATATGCTATTGTAATTACAGCTCTACTGTATTGACATTTGCATCTTCGGCATCTTAAGGGATAATGACAACTTTTTTGTAATTCATGATTATTCGTTTCAGCAATTCAGCAGAACAATACAATCACGTAATAGTACGACAAGAATAATATTTCCATTTCTTGTTATTGACTGATAACTTAAATTTCCTTTTCAATTGAAAAAGGCTTTTTCAGTAAATTGTTACATAACAATGCTAGGACGCACTTGTCGGCATCTGCTTATGTAAATTGTCTATTTATTCATCATTGTTGATTACAGAACTCATAAACACTGAATTACAAAAAAAACCAATTATACAAATAACAAATGCAATTTGTCTTTAAAGATGTTTTAAATTAGTAATAATCTAGTAATCTAGTAATCTAGTAAATAAAAAATTAAATACAAATAGCCCGAACTCGGCATTGAAATGATATTGCACATGTTCATGTCTTCTGTGTACCAGACTGCATTTACACTGACATTCTGACGATCTGCACACTCAATCATTTTAGGCCTTTTAGGAAGTCAGAAATGTACAACCTGAAAATCTGTGCTTTCAGCTAAATTGAATTACGATTACACAATACTTTACACACTCTCAGTGGGTTTCTTTATTTATGGACGATGAAAACCAAATGCAGAACCCGCATGAACATATAGCACAAGCGCAATTTTGCGTAATTGTAGAAAATTCAATGGCTATATCTCAGGATTGACACAACCAAATTAAATGAAATAAATGGTATTGGAATGTATGGTCTTTAGCTTTCTGACAATACCCAACTATTATAAGCATACTGAGGATTCAATACTTATGTACATCAGTTGAAATCTTCTGTAGCATCGTTCTGCAAGGCATTAAACATTGACTATTAGAAAGCAATTCTGTGCGCAAATGCATTTTTGGCCCAGTGGACAAAAGTGGGCTGTGCTCACTCATGCGTGAAATACTTTCAATACCAACAGTGTCATCAAATACTAGTAGCTTAGGTCCAAGGTAACATATTCATATAAAAAAAATAATCTCAAAATCATGAGAGTTTTTTTTTCTAATTGTCTACTTTTTTATACACACTGTATAATGATAAATATTTTTTTTGTGACAGACTGTATTTTGTGATGCAGGAGGAATGGGTTTTCTTTCATTAATTGTACGGTGCAAAGTGGAAATAAAAATTCAATTCAAATACAGATTAAAGAAAAGAATCTATATAATGTTTTACTGTATGGGTCCAGGCCAGATCGCTTCCGGCAAAACCATGCATGATTTTATGTGGATTTGTGATCTTAAAAATATCAACAGAACTCCCTGAGTACGTATTTAAACATGATAGCTTGAATTTCACATATTCTCGTATTACACATGAGTTTTTGATTGACCATTCTAATTGTCTTTGCCCGGCCATGCGTGAATGAAAACATCTATGACTGGTATTAAAAGAACGAAGAACCAAATCCTTTCCACTACGTCAGAATTTCTATATACAGTCAACCTCGCATAAGTCGAATCACTCGGGACTGGGTAAAACGCGTCGACATAGGCGATATTCGAGTTATGCGTAAGCCGACGAAAATTCGACTTGCGTGAACGCCAAATTCGCAATATTATTTGCCGTGCCACGTGCGCCCCGTGGCCGTGTTTCGTCTCCCCCACACTCTCCCCTCCGATGCCACTCAATCCCCGTTGAGCAGGGCCGCGTGTGCCGGTAGAAAGTCGACAGTGAATTTCATACAAGGCCAGGTAATAAGACTCACTTTTTGTCTGATGAATACGCCCTGATTGACAGATCACAGTTTGCCATCTTCATGTGACTTCCCGACAATGACATTACCGGCAGCTGCTTGCGATGTTTATACTTTACCGACGCAGTAAACAACTATTGTTCAGTGACCGGGCCGGATCTTTCGTATGGCCGTACGCACTGACGCGCCACCATTAGCTGAAGTAAACAGCTATTGTTTGGTGACCCGGATGCATGGATTATCTTGCCATGAAGTTGATGAGGGTCATAACACTTTAACAATAGGTGCTCTTTCCCTCTACATCCCGCGTTCAAAACAAATTGATGAAATTTTCTTAATTATCAACAGCATTTTTTTTTTATTAACGAACATTAATCTTAAAAGTTTGAATGTGTTTGATATATATATATATATTTCTTTATATTTCACCTGCTCTTTGCCTCAATTCTCACTTACTTGTTAAAATCTGTGATGGCTGATCTATTTTTTTTTTTCTCTTCTGCAGAATTTCCAAGCAAGCTAAAAGAACAAGAAAACATTTCCTCCACAGTCATCTCATCATGCATCGATATTCATACAATCAATAAACCAAACCAAGCCAACAACCACTCAATCAATTAATCAATCAATGTAGCAGTGTTAAATAAAAGATAACTATGTGTTTGTTTGTTGTTTTATGTGTGACAGTGATTGAATGTGCTAAAGGAATGATTCACGTAAACATTCTTGGTTTAATATTTGATACGACTCGCTACTTTTGAGAAATTCTATTGGGAATGGATTGTTGTTTGTAACGGCGCATGTCAATAAAATAAGAGGAGGGGGACAGAAATGTGATTGTTCTTGAACGTGAGATTGATAAATTATTTACATAAACATTCTGGTTTAATATTTGATACGACCCTACCCAGTTGTGAGCAATGTTTGCGAATGGAATGTTGTTGTATATCGGCGCATGTCAATTAAAACATTAAAATAGAACGAGAGAGGCAGAGGTGTGTTTTAATTACGGGGATTGATAAATTATTTCCGTGAATATTTCTGGTTTGCTGTTTGATGGGCCTACTTATCTAACGTAATATGTCAGAAATGTATTGGGGTGGATAGTTGTTTGTTGTTGTTGGTTGTAACGCCGCATGTCAATAAGGATAAGAGAGTGAGTGAGCACAAAGTTGTGATTTTATTCTTAAACGTGATCGAAAAATATGTCAAACTTTTATTCAGATCATCTAGAGAGGTAAGGTAAGTTTCATTGCCGTCAACAACACTACTGAAGAATGGAAGAAAAAAGTCAAGTGGAAGTGTACCTCAAACGTAAGTACAATGGTTTGTGATTTAATCTCGTGATGACATCATGTGCGCCCGAGTTGAACCTATGCCGACAACGCGCCCGATAATCCGCGATTTAGCGCATCCAATCTGGATAAGTTTAGTGTAAATTATATCTTAATCACACAGGGAGGTAAATGAAATTCACACACAAACTCACATTCTCTTGACAAAAGCAGACGAACAAACAAACTTTTATTATAAGATATCATCGTCGAACTATCCCTTATGATAAAATCTTCAGTGTGTTATACGAGCCAAATGATAATTAGGGGACCGGAAATAACGAACTAAACAGGAAGCCAAGGGTGTCAGTAGACGCACAACCCCCCCCCCCCCACACACACACACACAGTGTTTAGAGGCTCTTGTATTTGTGTTGAATACCTCCCTTGCCGTGTGCGTGTGTAGCGCGTGTATGGTGGTTAAGCTCGGAGCAGTACCGGATTAAGTGTGATGTGAATGCATTAAAGATGTGAGATACAGAAAGTTGTGTGAATGGGTATGAACAGCTGCTGTGTGCACCCACACAAATCAATCAAATCAAATCAAATTTATTGATATAGAAATCCTTACATTCAGGATCATCATCAAAACGAAACAGAACAAAACAAAAGACAAAACAAAATTAAAAAAATGAACATAAACATCCGGATAAACATATAAAGTTACAAATAAATTCATACATTATAATCAATACAAATAGAAGCTGTAATTACAAATCGAATTAGGTATTTTTTATCTTATTCTTGGTTCTCAGCAGAGATTGTCTCCACCCAAAAACCAAGTTGGCTATCCCCAAACTAAAACCAAAGCAGCGTGATATCAAGTAGACCCCCTCCCCCTCCCTTCGTCAAAAGAATGGCTGACCAATCAGCGATAGCTTATCTTGGTTGCCATGCGAAGTAAGGGAAACTACTGAACTCTATCTACATAGTTGGGGAAAACCCGCTTTCAGTGGTAAATTCATGTACTGACATGTGGCTCTCTTATCTCTTGCACGTGTGGTCGTGTACACTACGCGATTTTCAGTCACACGACTGCCGACTTTGGATCCAAAATTCGTAACACACCGTTGTATTTCAGATACCAAAGTCGGTAGTCGTGGCCGAAAATCGCGTTTAGTGTGCGACCTGTGGCCTTACACGAGGCATTTGACAGCGCAAATCGCTTGTGTTGCCGTTGCATTTCCAGTCGTAGCAACGTAGCCTGAACTTGGTGCTCGTAATAATGAGAGAGAGAGAGAGAGCGCCGAAGCATTTGGTACTTTGACAATATTGATTACGCACTGGTGTCGAAATCGACTAATCCGGTGTCAATTACATGTGTTATGCTGCCATTGTGCTGGCAATTTACATCGAGTAATGCGATTATTCGACATACAGAATTCGAGTTAAGCAAATAAATAATACACGTAAGTCTATGGGGAAAAATCGGGACTTTTTATTTCCGTCGACTTAAATGATTATTCGATATATCTGACTTCGACTTATCCGAGGTTGACTGTAATTTCTATATAATAATCGGCGTGATGGCTTAGTACACCGGCGTGATGGCTTAGTGGATAGAGCGTCTGCCTCACGTGCGGAAGGTCGCGGGTTCGAGCCCCGGCCGGGTCATACCGAAGACTTTTAAAAATGGTACCTTCTGCTTTCTAGCCAGGCGCTCGGTATTCTAGAACAGAGAAGGGTAATAATAGCATTTATGTTATGCAGGGCCCGCTGGAAGAGCAGTCTACCAGACTGAAGTGGCTACCCTGGGTAAAATTATTATATTGTTACCGAGATGTAAAAAATATCTTCCTCAATCTCGGTTTCCTTCATGGGACACACTGTATGAGCTGTTCTTTCTTCAATCACACTTTGAAATTTTATGTGTCTATTTCTTCGCTGTTGTGGCGAGTCTCATTGGGTGATTTTAATACGTTTTTTTTTCAGTTTTGACATTTCCGCATAGGACGTCATGCCCTTCACTGGCATTTTGTTGGATATCACGCGCGTTTGGGTAACTGAAAATATATTTTATTTCTTACCTGACCACATTTCCCCATTTTCCACGATAAAGCAAATAAACGCTCAACTGCGGGGATATTTTTCTTTCCCTATGAAACACAAATGCATTTGCACTTGAACCACTTCCAGTGCACGTGCACATGCACATGCACCAGCTCTACGCCTTTTCCCTTATTTTGATCATGTCCTTGTTCTGTTTTAAGCGTTAACATGTTTTCCTCATCCCGAATTTCAGGTACGGGTGAAAATGTAATAAAATCTCTTTCTTTGAGTAAAAGTAATTCTCCCCAATTTAATTAAATCCGTGGTTTTTTTTCAAACTTTGGCTCATTATAGTATGCCTTTTGCATTCCACTACAAACTACAAACATAATATTTTTTATATTCTACACCATAATCATTGCTGTCGCCAAGCCTTAGTTATTATTATGCAATTTGTATTATTTGTAATATTCATCACCAAGTAATTTATTTTCTCTTATAGTTTGTTTAGAATTGATAGAATTAAGGAACTTAAATAAACGCTCAATTAAAGTTGAGTGTGTTCGAGGCAGTGAACCAGGTATGATTATCCTATAAACCACTGCAACTTATGGTAGTAATATGTGGTCTTCAAAGTGTCGATTTATCTGACATAAAAGCTTTTGGAATGAAAAATTAAATCCCGCGCGACATCCCTCATCCCCCTTCAAACATGAAACAAAACAAAAAGCGATCAGGCAAGTAAAAACAACAAGGAAATAATGCACAAGCAGCTGTCGAAATCATGATCACAAAACTACTGTGCATTCATTTCCTATTACTAATTCGTTTCAGTACAACATTCAGCAGTGTATTTCTTATTGATTCGTAAACATGTTTTCAATATTTTTGTGGAAATGATTAATGAAATGAAACGTTGCACGTTGTAACTTTGTATAATAATATTATAAATCATAAAGACGCTTGTATTCAGCTCATATATGACTTTCGTGATCACATGATATTTTCGTGTAATTTTAGTGATCTAAACAGAGGACAATTGGAAATACAGAAGGTTACCCGCAGTTCATTGCCCCGACACCGTTAATCAGAATTCTGGCAGTATTCCAGCGATGGCCGGGGAGGGGTGGAAATGAAAACGTGATATCCTCATTGTATCCTCTTTTAGGATTACAGAGAACGGTTCATCTTGGAGCTTGTGGGTCACGTTCATAAAAATATATAAATCAGTTTGATCAGATTCAACAAATTCTTCTTTCGGATGCCGGAATCATTCGCGACCAATTTAAGGCAATTTTGTGTACGAGAGGGGGCGATTTCATAAAACAAATGGGGGGGGGGGGCACCGAAGGCGAAATAATGATACCCTTGTCTGGGGAAAAGCGCTTGTCATAAAATCATTATTGTTAAAAAGTTGAAAGTGCGTCCCCGCATTAACAAAGTTTGATAATTTATTTCCATCACATTTACCTTTTGAAGAGGATCGCAGATACGAATCTATCAAAATGCTAACAAAATATAAAAAAGTATATTATCCCACTAACACGATTTATCTAACTGATAACAACTATAGAAACGATTTTATGAGAGATAAGTGAGGTCTTCATCTAACTCAACCCACTGACAGTCTGACACGTTACATGTATGAAGAAGAGTGAGACTTTTATCCAGCCGTTCTCACAAACGCACTTAATGAGAAAAAAAGTGAGCTCTAATCCCAGTTATACGGTTTTATTAGAGAAAAGTAAGGTCTTTACCTATTGATACCTTACTAATCAAACTAACACGATTTCATGAGAGAAAAGTGGGGTCTTCATTTACTGATCCCAGTTATAAACATAATTTCATGAGTGAAAAGTGAGGTCATTACCTAAATGAGCTCACTAACATGATTTTATGAGCAAAAAGTGAGGTCATTATCTAAATGATACCACTAACACGATTTCATGAGAGAAAAGTGATGTCTTTATCTAAATGATCCCACTTATAAAGTTAATATGATTTTAAGTCAGGTATTTATCCAACTGATGCCGCTAACACGATTTCATGAGGGAAAAGTGAGGTCTTTATCTAACTGATGTCACTAACACATTTTCATGAGAGAAACATGAGATCGTTATCTAACTGATCTCATCATGCACACGATTTCATGAGAGAAAAGCGAGGTCTTCATCCTTAACTATTCCCACTCATGAACACGATTTTATGAGATAAAGGTGAGGTCGTTGTCCAACTAATTCCACTATAGCACGATTTTATGAGGGAAAATTGAGGTCTTTATCTTTTATGCTGTTACAAAATATCCACGATTAATTCCATAACTGTCTGATTAAAAGACAGCTGGGGAAAATGTGATTCTTTTCAGAAGGCACGCATTATTACTTTCAAGTTTTAACCTGTATTGTAATTGCTGAACAACCTTCAATAAAGTCATCAGCAACCCAAAGCAAATTTACGTATAGAATTCGACGAAGTTTAATCTTTAATCATTCCTGTTGGTTTTAACTCCCTGTTTAGTGGGAGGTTGTTACAACTTCTATGAATGATATCATATTGTAACTTTTTCTATCTCGTAGTTTTGGACTGCATGTGAGCAAGGATGACATCAGCTTCTCAAAAGTGAGAGGAGTTGGAGGACTTCCAGTTCCTCTGAGAGGAAATGGCGCACTTATAAGGGGGCAGCTTTGGATACAGGAATCCCCTCCAAATTTATCAGCGTGTTTCTATTGAAGCTTGTTTTCCAGAATGAACCGGCTAATGGAGTAGAAGATCCCAATAGAAGCAGACCTTCTCCGCCATTATCCGTCTTTTTAGCGGAGAAAGTTTAGCCGGTAATCCTGCTTCTTGTAGGATAATAGCGGAGAGCTATACCGTAAGATACCGTAAGACGTCAATAGAAACAACCGGTTGCGGTATCAACCGGCTAGAAACAGGAAATAAACAAAACCATGTGATCGAAATAAGTGACCCCTGGCTGCAGCGCGCGTGTGTTTGATTGAGCATATAGATTTGACCTCGCGCGTCCCACAATACCTTGCGGCAACCCAGGTCAACGGACTCTTAGCCGGTAGTCGTACGATCCCGGTAGGATCGATCTTGTTTTGCGGAAAACGCAATCCAATATAAACGCACCGCTCTCCGCTATCAGCCGGTTAAATTTTATCCGGATAAATACGGTATGCTCAATAGAAACACGCTGCATAATGTCTGAAAATCCTACTGGCGTAAATCCCGGGGGTTGGGGTGATATATCCCCTCCACTTTTCGAGGAGGGGGGAATGGCCTGTACAATCACCCCCCCCCCTCCACACTTTTCAAGAATTTTTTTTTTTATTAATTAAACATTGATAAAATGCTATATTATAGTGAGAATTTTCTCCTGGAATACCTTTAAAATGCTTAAGATCGTTCAATTTTTATTCTAAAAAACTCAAAAGCTCCCACTTGGTCGCTTCGCTCCCTCCTGAAATACCTTTAAAATGCTTAAGATCGTTAAATTTTTATTCTAAAAAACTCAAAAGCTCCCACTTGGTCGCTTCGCTCCCTCGCTGCACTCAATGATTTGAACATTTCAGCCCCAGAAAATTCCTCCGACTTTTGAAATATATGTATTCCAAACGTTGGTTTTAAAGTGTAGTATTATACTGGCAGACAAAGACCAGCAATCTCACTGCCCGAATTAAGTACACTGTTGTCAGTTGGGAGGAAGGGGACGGGGGGGGGGTTAGTATCCCATCACCTTTTTTCGGGAAGGGGGATGATCTGTACAAGTCACCCACTTTTCAATAAAAGAAAGTATTTTTTTTCAATTATTAATAACATTTATAAGATGTTAAAATGCAAAATATATTGCTATCTGAATATCCCAGTGTTTCCGATATTATACAATATGTCTCATTCATGTTCATTACTTACGTGTTTTCCATCGGTTCAAAATGGGCGTTATATTATCCATATCCCTATTTAGTGCACAGATAACGCAAAATGTAGGCCTAATGAAACATCGCATTATCAACAAAATGTAGAAAACAAACTCAGATATTTTCACGTGAGGACATAAGGAGCCCACCCGAGACTGTACAGCATTTATCAAGATGACATTCTAATACATCTTTTTGATTGATTGATTGATTGATTTTATTTGACATTTCCACAAATTATTTGTACAGTGCACAAAAATCATAAGCACAAAATATACAATTGTTATACAATAAATACACTGCAGAATAATATCAGTTACATAATTCAAATATTGAGACACAATTCATTGTAAATTAAGACCAGAGATATCGCTTTTCAATCATTTGCATATGATCCCTTAAAATGAGTGCCCCTTCTTATTTCCAGAATTTTCTTTTCAGATAAGAACAATTGTATTTTTTCTACCTCTGATAGGGAGGGGCACCCGTTCTAATTTAACTGCCGTTACCGCCTTTTGTTAAGTGATACTGTTTTTTAATGCCCCCTTTCATCTTTAAATTGTGCCCTGAATTTGAAACGACTTAGAGCACTAATTTCGAAGGCTCGCTCGCTACGTTCGCTCGCATTAATAATAACGTCTTATTTACCCAGGGTAGCCACTTCAGTCACAAAGACTGATCTAAGAGCGGGTCCTGCATAACATAAATGTTATTATTACCCTTCTCTGTTCTAGAATCCCGAGCGCCTGGCTAGAAAGCAGAAGGTACCATTTTTTAAAAGTCTTTGGTAGTACCCGACCGAGGCTCGAACCCGCGACCTTCCGGACCAGAAGCGGACGATACCACTGAGCCAACTCGCCCGCATTAATATTTGATCTATTATGTTTAAAGGTCTTTTCAGTCTCTGAGATATTTCAGAAATATTTTCCCCTTTCGTAAGATATTATTGGACGCTATACAGTCTCACGGGTCCTAAAACGTTTCTCACTCGCTTCGCTCACTCACACATTGATATAGTCCATGAAAACCCAACTGCAAAATTTAATGCAATAGTAGGCTATTTAATGCTTTTATATTACAGCAAAAGATCGAGAAACAAATTATACGTGAGAGGTCTAAAATGTAATCACAATAAAAGCTATATGCCAATGTTTAGAGATAGTTGTATATTTTTCACGTTGTAGGTGTCCTCTTTTCAAGACCCTTGTTTTGGGGTGTCCCCAAAATTTTGAAATTTCATCGGTCATCCCCCCCCCCCTCTCCCACTCGTCGGACCGGATTTACGCCCATGGAAAATCCCATTTCAGTGTGTATTTACAGTGAATTTCTTTCGTTGGAAAATGTGCTTTTACTAAAAGTTCTGACTCCCCAAAAGTAGAAGAACAAATGATATGACGTCCCATCACCTTTGAAATCATACTTCATTTAGCTCACGACCTTAGTCCTGTTGACATGACAATTTTAACACAAACATATACATTTCAATATTCTGTCCGGATTTTGAAGTGGAATTAGATTCGAAACTCCAGCAGACAAATTGAAATTCTGAATAAAAACCTTTTACAATCATTTTTTTTTTTACATTTGAGCGTCCAAGTTACTAAAACGGTTATGATAAATATCCGCTACCAGCTGTCGACTTGTTCAAATTCTAAAATTGGCATGCGAATTGTCATATAACGGCTATTACCTCAGTTTCGGTGTATCGTTATCATAGATTGACATTTAGCCAAGGCTGGCAAGATGGAAGTGGTGACTTCCCATTGTTTTCCTTTACCAAAATCAATTCCGGTTCTGGTGCATCCATCGGTTGTGAGTTGGGTAACCTACTTCCTTACGATTTGTTGTCAAAACATAGGAAAAATCCACTGTTTTGACTGCGAGAATCGACAGCTAGCTAGGCCAGTTCCCATCACAGTCTCTGACAAGTGCGGAGCTAGTCTTACGCTGCTCCGGCAAAACTGGGACCGGTTCATGCAAGCTGGGCCATTAGTGTCTTGAGCATTCCTCGAAGTTCCATTTGGGCATTAAGCAGACGATAAAGGTCTTTTAGCTTTCCGCCAAATCGAGAGTTCGTCATGGTGTCGAAGAAGGCATGGCCTATCGTAGTGTTTGTGTTTATGTGGTGCTCAGTCAGTGGTAAGTGATTTTTTTTGTCCGCAAATGAGTAACCATTTTGAATAAAAGAAATGTATAGATAGATAGATCGATAAATCATTAGTTACTTGTCTGCATTCATTGTAATCTTTTGAATTCCAAATTCCGAGGATATAGTTATCTGTATATAACTATACAGCGTGTATCAAAAAAAAAGTAGACACTTAGAAAAAAAAATATTAAAAATTGTTTTCGTGATTTTGAGATTATTTTTTGATATGAATAGTTACTGGCGACCTAAGCTATCTGATGACACACAAAAAAGGGGATATTGGTATTTGAAAAGTATTTCGCATGAGTGAGCACAAACCCGCTTTGTGTGCAATCGCGCCAAAAATGCATTATGCGACCAGAGTGTGTTACTTTAATCACATGTTTCTTACCTCACAAACCGGGTTGCTGCAGAAAGCTCTCAATGACGTGCACAAGGATGAATCCTCAGCCATGCTCAGAGAAGAGCTCAATATCAATTTTTGTGACAATAAATAAGACACAAAATGAAGCACTGATATCCGATATATCCCCATAAAAAAGAGAGAATGTCAGTTTGCGAGGAAAACTGTGAATCTCTAAAAAATGCATTTTCTTCTTTTTTCAGGGGTTGGGGGTTGTAATTGTATTCCTGAATATGTTTATTTTGTCTCTCGTCACAGCAATTGATTACCAGCTTTCTCTGAGCATTGCTGCGGATTTAGAATGTATTTAGCAAAATATGAAGCAATGATTCAGTACAAAACCCACCCTACCCCTTCAACAACAAAGAAAATGTCATTTTCTTCAGGTGCACAGTTCTCTTGCAAACATGAATTTTCTCCTTTTTTATTTGGGGGGGTACTCTGATCATTGCTTCATTTTTTGTCTTTTTTACAACAAAGGATTCATATTTACCATCTTCTCTGAGCATGCTGAGGATTCAATCCTTGTGCACATCAGGTGAGAGTCTTCTGCGTACGGTTCTGTGAGGCATTAAACATTGACTGATAAGAACACCAATTCTGTGCGCAATGGATTTTTGGCCTATTGGCAAAAGTGGGTCTGTGCTCTACTCATGCGTGAAATACTTTCAATACCAATAGTGTCATCAGATAGCTTAGGTCCAAGGTAAAATATTCATATCAAAAAATAATCTCTGGAGCATGAAATATTTGCGTAATAAATTTTTTTTCTGAGTGTCTACTTTTTTGTGATACACGCTGTATATTCATATTTTCATTATATACGCGTGTGTATATAAAGATAGAGAAGATATATGTATGTATGTATGTATGTATGTATGTATGTATGTATGTATGTATGTATGTGTGTATGTATGTATGTATGTATGTATGTATGTATTTATGTATGTATGTATGTATATGTATGTTTATGTGTATAGTGTATGAGATAATGTTAAACTCGTTGCTGTAGGCAGAATTACTTATTATACAAACTATATCCAAAAACGACTTTGTTGTTTTCACACTTCAATTCTGCTGGACTAAAAATATCAGGAGTTTCAAGTTTACATAAGCTCCTTACATAAGCTCCTTGGTATAACCAAATGTACTTTACGTTGTGCCCAAATCCAACAAGAGCTTGTTATGTAAATATATAGAGCACTGGCATATACCAGGGGTGGCGCCACGGAGGGGGGGGGGCATGGGCAGCTGCCCCTTTGGATTTGACAGTACAGAAATTGACAGGGCTTTTAGTGTTAAGCGAAAATTTCACCCACCCTACAAAATTAATGTGACGACTTGTTTTTGCTTGCCGCATCAGTGTGCACCGAAGATCACCTTTCTTCCGTTCTTCCGGGCG
Organism: Eucidaris tribuloides; assembly: GCA_001188425.1. Classification (NCBI taxonomy): domain Eukaryota; kingdom Metazoa; phylum Echinodermata; class Echinoidea; order Cidaroida; family Cidaridae; genus Eucidaris; species Eucidaris tribuloides. Next base: position 6,918 of record JZLH01S0603251.1, on the reverse strand, counting down.
TGATAACCTTTCTTTTTGTGCTTGTCGCCAAATTTAAGTCCATATGCAAAAATGTGACCAAAACAAGACATACCGTATACATGTACTTCGCAGTCTGAATTTACAATGATTTACTGTTTGGTATCAACATTGTTCCTTTGTGATTGCAAAGTGATAGAAGTTGTGCATAATACAGGGTACTGCTACCTATTATTTCGCACCAAAATTCAAGCCACTAGAAAACAAAGTGCTGAGGGTGCGGCTGCACCCTCAACGTTTTTATAGGGGTACCAGATCACCCCCAGAAAAATTGAAATAATAATGTTCCACACTTCATAGACCCCGTGCAAAGGGCCCTCCCAAAATTTGCACCATATAATTTCTTAGTGTGGTAGAGTTAATCTTTCTTCTCAAGACAAAATAACTGATGTTATTGTAGTGCTTGCATAATGTAAATTAATTTCAATTTTCTTTCTGGACACGCTTTTTGGTGCTAGTGGCCTGGGATGTACCTAACACAGTCGGTCGTGAGTTCGTCTTCGCGATACCGTCCGACTACGTGTACCGTCGAACCCCATCACAGCGAATCTTCCTTACGTCACAGACGGGACAACCGGTATCGGCGCAAATCGTTGCTCCGGGAATCAACTTCCGCGAAACCGTAAATGTACCCGCGGATGAGGAAGCCACTGTAGATCTACCGGCCTCATGCACGTCACGTGGTATCGGACTGAAGCGCAACACCATCCGGGTCATTGCAGACGGTGAAATCGGCGTCCATGTCCACATGGAAGCCGGCATCAATTCTGGCGCCTTTACCCCGATTCCCAACCAGAATCTCGGTAGGGATTACGTCATCGGTATCTACGAACCTTTGCTGTCAAGGTACCGATCCGGGTTCATCATTTCCGCATCCGCCAGGGGCGCCCTCCTGGAAATAGTATTCAGTCGGGGTTTCGAATTCGGTCACGTCGTCTACGACCGCGACCGTATCTTCAAGTTTCATCTCCAGCCGTACGAATCGTTCCAAGTCATGAGCGAATACGATCTCACGGGAACGCGTGTCAGATCCGACCATCCAATCGCCGTCGTTGCCGGAAGTGAGTGTTCCCGCGTGCCACATGGGGTCAGATACTGCGACTATCTGGTGGAACAACTGCCGCCTGTGCACACCTTGGGGAAGCACTACATTGTGGCGCCCTTCAAAGGACGGGGATCAAGTTACGTCTTAAGAGTAGTGGCGCCGTTTAATGACACCGAAATACATTTCGCATCGGACGACATTGATGACGTCACACTTAGTGAATCAGAACAGCACGAGCTCGTATTTACCCGAAACACCGAACTCTCTTTTCAGTCCACCAAACCCATTCTGGTGCTTCAGTACACCAAAGGTTTCCGTTCCGGCGATTTCGTGGGTGACCCCAGTATGGTGACGATTCCTTCTATCGAACAGTTCCCCTCTGGAAGCATGACGTTCGCGTCCATGTCGCGCGACCACGTGACCATTACCATCACGAACACGAATACAACTATTTCGGGTCTTCGTTTAAACGGTGAACCTCTCTCTGGCGGCTGGACCGTGATCGCGGATGACGTGTCGGGCGTGTTACACGGTACACTCGACTCGGGTCTTCACACGATCAGCCACAAAGATCCTCGGGCAAGGTTCTTCGTTGTCGGCTATGGCACCGGATATTTGAGTAGTCGCGCTTTTCCGGTGGCCTACAATTTAAGAAGACTTTACGTTCCGAGTGACGAACCACTTCTATTACCACCAAGAGGTATGATTTTATTTGTGTTTAGCTGTTTGTTTATTATACAGTTAACATGGTTCCCATTCATTACTTGGAGATATATTTAAAAAAAAAAGTGTTAAAGCTCATGTCTCGAGAATCAAAGGCAACAAATACACATTTCACCATTTATAAAAATTTTCGATAATATGTTTTAAGGAGTGTAAGGGAAAAGAAAACTCGTTAGGCAAACTGTAGTGCTATCAAGAAAGCAGGTGCACTTTTTCTTGTGTATTGTTAATGGAGCTGTGAATGTGAAATAAAAAAAAGGAAATGTTTTGGCCACTCTGCTGTACGCATTTGGCAAAACGTCTAGGTCTAAGAAACATAACATGAATGCTATAATCTATCAAATGCATATAATTATGTAAACACACACACACACACACACACACACAAATGAAGTTATAAATGTGTATATTTTATGGACCAAAGAGAAAAAAAGACTTCAAATTGCGTGTTCAAGATTTATTTTTACTCTTTTATGGATTAAACGCGTAGTTTCTATAACATTTTCCTACATTATCTGATGTTTGCAGAAAAGGTATTGGCATTGATAAAAGTCGTTAAATCCATAAATCCAGGAATTAAAAGGGGTCGTAAATAGTTATGACCCCTTTATAATAATGTGCGTGATGTCCAACACTTTAATGATGATTTTAAAATGTGTTATATTCGAAGAAAAATGCATCATGTAAGTCATCGTGCACGGATGCCACGCATGAAAGTAACACGTGCAGTATATAACCGTGTTACGCCACTATACATAAATGTATGTATTAGCCTACACCTAAACATATACATGTAGATAGTACAAATAATTATAATTATATTAATCTAAACATTCGTAAATAAATGTATATATATTATCAGAGGCGTAACAGGTGCCTGTTATCAGGGGAGACAGAGCCAAACAATTTCCCGGTAACTAAGTCCAAAATGTGCGTCTTTCCTTTTCCAGTTGGTTTGGTGGATTTTCCCGCTGATTTTTTTTTCGGGGTGGGGGGGGGGTCATTCTGCCCCCGGCCCCCCGCCCCCGCCTGTTACGCCACTGTATATCATGTAAAAGGCCTACTTTGCACAATATTGTGCTCTTCTGATCCACAGGTTATGAAGTGATTTGCGGTAACGTTTCGATGGCCATTTACCTCGACACATCGGTGTTTCTGATTGGCCAGCCCAGTGACGTCACACTCAACGATCCGAGTTGTCAAGCCGTTCAGTCGCGTGATTCTAGTGTAGTGGTTCTGACGACGAGCTTTGATGGATGCGACACGCGTGTGCAGGTAGGAATAGGACTTCCACCATCCTTCCATAACATGTTTAATCTTAATACATGTACTTCTGTTCCTTCGTATCCTATACTCACATATCTGGAAACTTCCATCTCACAAAACCCCATAATCCCCATATTAACACACAAATCTATTATACACTTAGGTCCGGACATTTGGAATGATTTTCCCGACGACACAAATTTTGTTCAACCATCTTCTCATTAAAAGCTACACTTAAGCCACAAATTATACAATCATACGCCTCCTCACTCTTTAAATCAAAATAACACATACTATAATAAAACCGTAATTTTTCGTTCGTTACCATAATGTGCTTCCTGCACCCGCACATGCAATTGTACTGCAATGCACTCAATTTTCCCAATTGCGGAATCTGTTTCATATCCAGCCTAACCACTCATGATGGTGTCTCCTGCTTTCAGTTATTTCTCTCATCTATTGAAAAGTTTACTACATATTTCTGATGTTATTTGTATGTTTTGTACATTTCATTGTATTGTATTGTTCATGATTTTAATACTTGCGTAATAATTTTGCTAAAATTATATCGATTGTATTTGTCATTGTCATTGCATTTTTCAATCTGATTTTGAATTTATATTTTGTTTGGATTCAGAAATAAAACCAAATAAACAAAACAAAAACACAAACTAATTTGTATAAGCGATGTATTGTTGGAAAGTCACTGTCAAATACGGATGACAATTTTGTTGGAGTATGTATTTTCTTCATCTGAGGTCCATTTGTTGATAGTAAAAGTAAAGCCCAGCATGTGGCGTTGCAGCCGGAGGGGGGGGGCAGGGGGCAGACTGCCCGCCGCCCCCCCGAAAATTTTTCAAGCGGTAAAATCGCACATAATCAACCGTGAAAAATAAAAGGAAGAGAGGCACATTTTCACTTAGTTACGGAATTATTGGCTCTGCCCGCCCTGATAGCAGGCGGCCGCCGAACACTATTTAAGTTTTGGAGGGCAAAATCTCGGATGGGGTGACATCTTATGAAACATTGTGATAATCTTCGGCGAGGGCAGCGAAGCGACCGAGCGGGGAAAAGGGTTGGGCACGCGTTTCTAGAGCAGAAATTAGGGCGTAGTGGGGGCTTGATCGGAAACATGGCGAGGAGACTTAGCGACCGAGTGGGGGAGGGTGTGGAGGGGGATACCCCTCCACGGTAGGAACTTTTGAAAATACGCATAGATAAAGAACGTGATGTTCATAGGCATGGTAAATACATATTTTAAAAGTGTATTTGTGAGATTATTGGGGATTGGTAGTCAGGTTTTTCAAAAGATGTACAGGAAGTATGTGACAAATGTTATAAAGTAGTCATGCTATGGCGGGGAGCTAAGCGAAGACTGGGGAGGGTGTATCGCGGCCACAATTCATAGAAATAGCGCATGTCAGAGAGACGTTTTTGGACAATGGTAAATACATATTTGACTTGAGAGTGGGTAGTACTACTGCGAGAGAGCGAATCAAACGAGCGGGAGAGGTGTGGGAGGTGGATGCCCCCGCCCAGTAAGGAAATTTTTGAAATAGACAATGAAAATACAGTGATTCTAGACATGGTAATAAGACATTTTAAAGGTATACTTTAAAATAGGGAGCTTTTGTAAAAATAGAGTATAGAAGATCGCTTTATAGAGCATTCAAAACAAATTTCTTCGGGAATAAACATAAAAAATTACTGACGAGATTAATGAAAACTATTCCTCGTACTAAGTAGCGAGCAGAGCGAGCGAGCGCTTCAGAATGCATGTATGAGATTCCACGTCTGATCAATATAAATTTTATGTTCGGCTCGTAATTGACAAATAACAGAAGTCAATCGTCGTGAATATCCTTTAGAATATTTACACATATTTAACATGCGAGAAACACCGAGCGAGAGCGCAGAATTATGCTTAAATTGTATTGCCATGATGTCAGCAATGATGTGGCTTATTAGCCATATGTATTATTCTTGAGATTATAGACATCATTGCAATCTGAGCCACTTTTACTTTGCCATTCGGTTAGTCTTAAATGTATTCATTAAGAGCTTAACGGGACCCGTTGTTCGATTGCAATGAAAAATACTCTTATGTTGCTAGAAGCTAGAAGAAAGGAAACAAATAGAAAGGGTTTACTAAGTATGTATCACGGGGGCAACTCCGTCGAAGGCAAGGCACCATCTATACACTAAATTACTTTATAAGTTGTTATGGCCCTTAGGGGCGAAAATTTTGCATTTTTCAGTTATGAATTGACACTATTTTAGACAAGAAAATTGGCCTTTATTCTCATGTTTACGTTAATAATTGAGTAAATTATTTATTTTCATCTTTCAGGGGGGCACATGGGGGGCAAAAACTCGTTTTGCCCCCCAAAAATTGTATTGGGGGGCAAGTGGCCCTGGCCCCCCCGCTTTCCGGCGCCCCTGATAGCAGGCACTTCTTACGCCGCTGACCGGGGCTGCTAAAGCCTAGTTAAAAAGAGAGAGAGTAATATTCTTTGTCCATTTGACTGGTTATACTACTTCATGATATAAAAGGCATGAAATGTTCATCATTCAAATGATTCCATCTTAATAGGCCTACAATCCATGTTTGATACCTTCTGAAATCATCTTATAACACCATGTTACTATCTTGAAATCATTATTATCATTATTAAAGGAAAGGGATTATTCAGAGAGGTGAAATGTGATGTAATAGATTTTTCATTTGTCTCTCTCTGTATTTTTGATCGCAACTGCCGATCAATAATTTCAACAAACATGTCTGAAAAAAATGAACCAGGTTTCGAACCCGCGTCTACAGCTATCCGGGCTGCGACAATACCACCGAGCTCAAGGCTGCCACTCG
>JZLH01S0603239.1:41128-58628 GCA_001188425.1 Eucidaris tribuloides | reverse complement strand
AAGTATTGCCAGAAATGTCCTAACCTCTATTATTCTAATGGTTTTCTTATTCAGATAATGGATATAATTTTAGTTTTCTAAGCAACGAAATCTTTGGATCCACTGTGATGTGTTAACTACTTAGCTTGTTGTCTATTTAATTAAGAACTGGTTTAGGTTGGGATTTTTTTTTATTTGAAGAGTTATGCCAAATGTCATTCCCCCAATACAGTTCTGGATGTCCTTAGTTTTTTTTAATTGTATTAAAATCTGGGGGAGGGGCGTGAGGCCCTGAGAATTTGGACTATTTTACATTATAGAATCAAGGTTAATAGGTGTTAGGTTATTGATTATACCTCATCAAAAGAGCAGATCTGATACTTTCTGATGTATAATTCAGCTAGCCTGAACACTAATGTTTACTTTGGATGCTTAATGTTTAAATTTAGTAAATTTTGGGGGTCTCCCCACCCCCCCCCCACGAGATTTTTCATTAATTATAAAAAAAAAAAAAAACTATTTCGCTACTTTGAGAAGTGCTGTCTGCCACAAACCATAACTGTATTACTGATTTTATGGTTGGCATCAAAGCAATTCTGGCTTAAATTCTGAAAAAGGTGACCAATTAGTGGTCTGGCAACAGCTTCCAGGGAAAAAATACATGGGGCTTGGGGCGATTTCGCCCGAAAATGGCAAAAGAGAGCCCCCCGTTATATGCACAGGGTTTATACAAAGCGGTATCTGGAACATTAGAATGTGCCTGAAGATTTTTTTCTTTTCCCCTGCCTCTTACAGGGTAATATTTGGAATATTTTTCTCCATCGGTATTAATGGCTAAGTAAACAAATCAACTGGTTACAGTTAAATATAGTCGCTGGAGAAGTGACTATGAATAGGAGGGATCACACACTTGGTTGAAGTGCATAACCAAAACATGAGAGAACAAAAAAAAAACAGCTGTCCTGTTTTATTATAGTTATGATAGTTTATAAAATGAAAATCTTGATTAAATAATGAAAAAATAAACACTTAGGATTTTTTTCCGTTTCTTCCAAAAAAGCGGAAAAAACCTGTTTTTTCCGGGACGGAAAAACCGGTAAAAACGGCGAAAAAACCGCCTGCGGAAGAAATTGCCAACCCTGGTATTTACACATGATGTATGTTTTGAGCCTTCCCTGATCTGTTGGTGGCTTCTCTTGATACAGGCTGCAAGATTGATTATGTAGTAAATGAATTGTTCAATTGATATTTATTGGTGAGTTTTTATTTAATATAATGTATGTTTATTTATATGTATAGGTCTACTTTATTTATAAACGCCTCAAAAAAGTTCTGCAACTCAACTTTGAGCTTCCATATTTCTCTTGATAATAGTATAATACTTGATATTAGTATTGTTGAAAACTTGACAATGATACCTCATTTCCTATGATTATGGATTCATTGCAAGTTGCAAAATGCATTGTTATTGTCACCAGTTCAGTGTTCATTTATGGAAAGTGGATTGTGTTTAATGATGTTGTGATGGTTTTTAATGAAGAGTTTTGACTTGTTTTCACATTTTATTTTGAAAATGTGATTTAAGTGGGTGCTTGTGAAAATTTTCAAATTGTTTGAGAGTTTTACTAAAGCACAAGTTCAGTTTTGCCAATTTTTTTTTTTTTTTTTGCTTTATGCCCAAAGGTCATATCACACCAATAACAGATTCTGAATGTCTTTCTTTTTTTTAAATTAATCAAAGAAAATCTTGCGGGGGGACCCCCAAGATTTTCAACTATATTTTACAGTATAGCATCCAAAGCGTTAATCAGGTGTTAAGATTATCTCAATTATACCTCAGCAGAAAGATCAGAGTCTGATCTTTCTGCTGAGGTATAATTCAGATTAGTGTTGTATCAATAAGGTTACTTTGTTATCCAGACACCAAACTTCAATAGCGGAACTGTTTCCAAATAACGTAAACAACAGATTGCCTGTCATACTATTTGTATTCGCTGTTGATGTTTGGGCAATCTCCACTGACAAATGAAGAATTACAATCCTGTGAGCATGTATGTCCTTGTCAGACTGCCTTCTGTATTAGTGTTCACAAGGGGGAAAAACACTTGAAATGATGTATATTCTTTCCTCTCTAAACTGACAGGACTCACCATTAAACCCTTCCCCCCCCCCCCCACTGACCTAATGTACGTGTACCAACATGTAGATATAGGTCAGACTTTCTCCACTAGGAAGCCCTGATGACCTTTCATAATATCAACCGCACTTGAGAGCAGAGTGAGATGAACTTCTGAACTTTGTACACACACTTTTGAATAACCTTAATGACAGATTCATAACCGGCTTCAGTTTTGAAGGTCGGTGGCCGGTCAGTTTAATAACCGTATTGATACACTTTTGATTCAGATAACCTTAACACCTTATTAACGCTTTGGATGCTATACTGTAAAATATAGTAAAAAATCCTTTTGGTACCCCCCCCCCCCCCCCGACGATTTTTCATTAATTATTATGATTTCACGCGTCATTTTGTTATTTCAATCTCGATGACGTCATCTATGACGTCATTAATGAAAATCAAATGTAGTCCATTTCATGATGATGTGTCATGATAAGTTCTCAAAAATGACATCTTGTCAATGTGACCAGTCATCTGTGACGTCATCTATGACGTCATAGTTAAAAAAAACAGATTTTCTGTATATCTCATGACTGAAGCCAAATAACATGACCAAATTTACCACATGTCAAGGTCGGGTCAAGGTCAAACTCTGGACATATCCATGTGCGCGCACGCGCGTAATAACGGTCGCGTACGCGCGTGTCAAATCTTTAAAAAAGATCCCTCATTCCTCAAATTGCAGTTTGAATACATTGCGTCAGTGTTATCTTAATTATCAAAACATCGTCTAGACGTCATTAATGAAAATCAGATTTACTCCATATCTCGTGACTGGAGTTACATGTAACTAAGATGAGGTGCGGATCACCTAATTCGTCTCAGTGACAAATTCAAATCTAGTTAATTTTGAAAAATGAAAGACATTCAGAACTGTTGTTGGTGTCATGGTGTGATATGACCTTTGGGCATAAAGCTATCAACTTAAAAAAAAAATTGCCCAAAACTAAACTTGTGCTTTAAGATTCTGGCAAGTTTTTCACGAGGTCCCCTCCAACAAACATTTAGTTGTCCATAAACTTGCACAGTGGCAACATTTCTTTTGATCACAGTTTGAATCACTGCACAAAACATAATAGCAGGAAAGACTAAAATTATTCTTCCTCACTGTATTTGCTGAACGTAGAACCTCAAAATAGTTCCTAACTTCCTATCCTACTGTTCTGTCACCTGTGTAGCCTACATGTACAAGCCTTTAAAGGCATCATATAACAATATTTCGATGTAAAAAAGCTACATGTACATGTACATGTACATGATTTCCCATGCTTCTAGTGTCTTTGATAAGGTTTAAAAAATGAAACCCTGAAAAAATTACAGTTCAAATATAACTGCTTTAAAAAATTAAAAATCATTGAGAGACCATTACAGTTTTCCCCTACAGACTGCTGTTTTGCAGAATTTTCATTGGCCAAGAATAATTCATGTGCAAATTTTTATCCATACACATTTTACAAGTGACAGCATAATTGTCTGAACTTTTGTGTCTCAGGTTGTTTGTTTGTCCATTCAAACATTGTCAGATATGTCAGATTGCAAACTTAGTACAGTTTTTTTTAAATGGGTCTTCCACAATGTTATAGTGTCTTTAACTTTAGGCATGGTATTTACATCACTTGTATGAAGGATAAGGTACCCCTTGTGCTCAGAACACAGCTCCAATGTGCAGGTGGAGATGCCCCATGATTCAAATTATTGAGGTCGTAATGTCAACTCATTTGGTCAAAAGTGATGTGACCTGTTGCAGTGTTGCCACAGAATGAACAGTCAGTTTCAAAACTAACAAAGCACATCATTTTTGTCAGAAATAAAAAAAAAGTATCGTTCACTGCCAACTACATGTACCCTCCCTACTCAAAAGTATTGCAACATACACTATAACGCATACATTTTACGTTGAAGGGGCCTTTCTAAAATGATGTCCTAACTCCGTTTATTATTGGAAAATAACAAATTATTTGCAAAGAAATCAATGAATGTTCTTTCTCCTTTCTTCTCCAAGGCGGAGAGATTACCAAATGCAGGCGTGCCCGCAACAGAGGGGATGGAACATAAAATTTCACATTTTTTTTCGCCTCCCTATAAGGGTGGGTTGTTAATTCACACTAGCCTAGTACATGTAATTCGGTTTCATATTAACAATGAAACGGTTTTGGTGGTTTGGGAAGACTTCCAGCAAACAAAAAATATCAATATGTTGCTCTAAAGGGGTCTCAGAAAGAAGACCACACCCCTCAAAGAAGAAAGTGACCTCCTATCTTCATAAGACGGTGAGAAGGAGGATAAGGCTACTCATAAAAGATGATGGCTTTTTCTTCGCATCATCCAATGTATCTAGAAGTCTCATGACAGTAAATTTTAAGATGTTTACAATAATAATCTGCCTTTAGAATTGAGAAAGAATAAGAAATTATATCTTGAAGAGGTCTTGTTTAAAATATGGCGCGTTTCCTCCTTACCACTGTCTTATGAAGATAGGAGGTCAATTTCGTCTTCGAGGGGTGTGGTCTTCTTTCTGGGACCCCTTCCGATGATCATAGTGACATTTTTTGTTTGCTGGAAGTCTTTCCAAACCATTAAAACCGTTTCATTGGTAATATGAAACCGAATTATGATGCTAGTGTTAATTAACACCCCACCCCTACAGGGAGCAAAAAAAGGGTTAAATTTTATGTTCCAGCCCCTCTGTCTTGAATGCGCCTGCATTTGATAATCTCTCCACCTTGGAGAAGAAACGAAAAAGAATATTTATTGATGTCTTTTCAAATAATTTGTTATTTTCTAATAATAAACGTAATTAGGACATCATTATAGAAAGACCCCTTCAACGTAAAATGTATGCGGTATAGTGTATGTTGCAATACATTTGAGTAGGGAGGGTATGTACATATTGCTACAAGTTAATCAAGCATTACCCGACCTTGAAGACCAAACCTCGTTTTGAATTTTTAGGCTTTCTTTTATTGTCATTTTTTCAGGAAACAATGTAGTCTTGGTTCCAGACAATGTGACTTTTTCTTCCTCCAAAATACAAGTGCTCACTCTGCATCAGAAGTATATCAAGCCATTAGTCTGAGTCAAAGCAGTTAAGATATTAGCTTGCTTAGGTGTAAAAAGAATTTATGTTTCCAGTAACCCTACCGAACCGATGAAACAGCTGCGACTTGGACACCCTGTAAAGTTTATGGCTTAAGAGAAAAGTCTGTGCGTTATAGAACTTTTCAAGATTTTCCCAGAAAATCCTTTAGAGAAAAATGTATTTACCAAAATATGGGAAACATTTTTTTTTTTAAATCAAAATAATTTTTTTTTCCTGAGAATAGATTTATTTCTTAACATAAAAGTTTTGCTTAAAATTATTTTTTCCCGATCTTCAACCAATTGTTTGGGGGGACCTGTTACCAGCAACCAATGGCCTTTTCAGTAGTATGGGTAAATTGACACATCTGGAAGTCAAACGAGGAAAAGTGATCATAATATCATGTTTTTGTATTTGAGATTTGTTTTTGAGATGTTGGTACTTTAACATAGTCCAAGTAAGTCCACAGTGATCCTAATATTTGTTTACAATTACAAGCAATAAATGTGAACAAAGATTATATTTCACATAAAGTTGAATGTACAACATGTATAAGTAATGTATGTTAGTACTACTACATGTATTTCAAGGAATTAATAGTATTTTATCTCAATAAGAGTTTCAAATATTGCTTTTAAGTTTAATGGAAAACTGTTTTTCTTAGCCAGTTTTGCAAATAAACTGAATTAACACAGGACTTAATACTGCAAACTTTCACAACTAACACACTGTACGTAAAACAACAGGTGCAATATGTTGTCTTTTTCGTGAAGACACTAAGTTTGCAAATAAACTTGTCACTACCACTGCAACTAAAATGGGTCAATAAAGTTTACTGAGGGGCGAATGTTTGCAAGTGTAGCATATTTGTGGTTTTATCAGGGCTTGTGAAAAAGATGCAATAAAGTTTGCAAACTGTTCTTAATGTCTCATTTTAGTTTGTCACTTTGTCTTGTCCCAAAGAAGTTTTGAACATTTTGAATATGTTCAAAATTTCTTTGTGACATGAAAAACTGTTTGCAAACTTGATTAAAACTCTTTACGAACCCCCAGATTTGCTATTTTTGCGAGCATTGGCCGCTCAGTGAGGTACCCCTGGTCGCCAAGTGCCTTTTGCAAACACTCTCAAACATAAATTGTGTGAAAATTGCTATTATTGTAAGGCATCACTAATGACTGAGGCGACCTCAATTTTTGCCAACATTCATCAGAAAAAGTTGGCAAATCCAATAATCACAACGTTTGTAAGCATTCGCCAATGAGTGAAATACCAGCTTTAAACTCAACATGCGATATTCTAAACAGTTTGAGTTTGGATGAACAAAATTATGACAGTCTTGTTATAACTGGGAATGCCAATCTGATGCCGGCGTGATGGCCTAGTAGTTAGAGCGTCTGCCTCACGTCTGGAAGGTCGCGGGTTCGAGCCCTGGCCGGGTCATACGAAGGACTTTTTAAAAATGGTATCTTCTGCTTTCTAGCCAGGTGCACTGCATTCTAGAAAAGAGAAGGGTAATAATAATATTATGTTATGCAAGGCCTGCTCGTAGAGAAGTCTTTGTGACTGAAGTGGCTACCCTGGGTAAATAAGACATCATTATTATTATCATCATCATCATCATCATCATCATTATCATTATTATTATTACTTTTATAACAGGTTGCTTTGAAAAGTTAAAATAGAAACAGAAAAATTCAGGGAAACACATTCAGTGAAAGTTTTTAACTTTTTACTGTACATTAGAAAGACAAGTACAAGAATGCATGTATCACAAGTTGGTATATAAATCATAAAGATTCCCTACTACCACTGCTTAGTAAATATAACTGATTGTGTGATGTTTTTCGGGGAAACTCAATAGACCCAGACTGTCTGAGTGCCTCTTATAGATTATAGATGAAGAAAAGACTGCTCTATTGTCCAGTAAACTTTGAATGACAGCTACCATTAAGATTGTGACGTAAGAGGCACTCTATTGACGTCATTAATTGATTTATTTAGACTAGTGAAGAGTTTCAGTGGTCATGTGTGAACTTACAATGTATGATGTAACAGTGCTCATTCTGGCTATGATGTTACTATGAACGGTCTAAATGTTTACTGGAGCAAGATGACAGGACTGTACATGTATACTGTGTTAAATTTTAGTTTACAATGACCACAGTTTTAAAAATTCATATAAATAAAGCCCTGAAAAAACTGTACTTCAAAGTGATCATTCAGTGCTTTAAAAGAATCATGAAAATCTATAGTGTCCAGTGTGACCTTCTGCTGACCTTGCCTATTTCCTCCCATAGACTACTGTGTGATAGGTCTGACTGATTTATACTCAGCCAGAGCAATAAATGTTTATTAATGCATACCATGCCAGTGGCAGCATAACTTTCCAAAACTTTTTTATGCTGGGATGTTTATTTGTCCATTTAGTACATGTACCTCAGATATCAAAGTTTGACAGTTTCTTAAATTGAAGTTCCGCAATGTTAGATTTTGTCTTTAATTAACATACAATGCTTCTATTTTTAAGAGTTTTATTGTTCAGTCTGTGTCTGACCCTCTGAACTCAGTGAAATTTAGTAGCATTATACAGTGGAACCTCGTTATAACGAGGACCTAAAAACCATTACAATTACCTTGTTATATCAGGTTTCTCACTATATCAGGGTTCAAAAACAAAGAAATATAAAGAGTTGGGACCTGCAAAATCACCTTGTTATAACAGGATTTTGTTATATCTGACCTCTTTATATCGAGGTTCCACTGTATTAAAGTAAGTCTTTCGATATATGAATTTTAATCTGCATTTTTGAGACAGATTGTAACATATGTCCTGTTCATGAGTGCTACTAGGATAAGATTAGTGTTTGATTGTACTTCTTGGATTCACTGAATCCTCATTTTTGTCTTGGGGAAACTTCTTTACATTGGCTTACCTAAGTGGGCTAGTGTAAGGATCGCACGACACCTTTCCACTGTTTAATAGAAAGCTATGCTAAAATAGAGCGATTTTAAAAATGTCTCGTGCATTAACTGAATCGTAGAATATTTTCAAATCGAAAGAAATGAAGGGAAATTTTATGTGCTTTCAAATAAGCAGCATGATTTGTCATGTTTTCCAGCTCTAAAAAAAGTTAAGAGCCTTGATACAAGACTAACCACACATTCTCCCTGCTAAATGCTTAAAATAGCAACATTCTAATCTAGCAATAAAAAAAAAATCATTTTAACTAATACCTTGAAAAATCCAACTTCTCGGCAACCTGTAAAAGCTGTAGTCCCCAAAGAAGATAAAAAAACAAAAGGTGACAATTTTCTACAATTTTTTTTTTTTTTTGTATCTATGTGATGATGTCATTTTATGTACTGCCTTCCCGCTAGGCATTGCATGGGTTCAATTAGTGCTGTGGGACCTAAGGTGAAAATGACTTACTGTTACCATCTCTTTCATGTTATGGTAGGTCAAGTGTACAATGTCACCCCATACATGGAGTTTCATCCCGGAGGGATTCCGGAGCTGGAGAGGGGAGTCGGGAAAGATGCCACAGATCTTTTCAATGAGGTAAAAATATCTTATTTATTTATTCTTGATTTATTTTTATTTCTTTCTTTATTTATTTTTATTTTATTTTTTTTTATTTTTTAATTTTTTTTTTTTTTTTTACTAATTTTATTTTATTTTATTATTATATTTTTTGGGGGGGGGGGGGGGAGTGGTAAATACCAACTTAAAATGCTGTGTCTTGTGCTGCAAGCAAATGAAAAAAAAAAAACACGTTAACAGTTGTCAGATCCTGTGGATTGGACAGAGGGGGGGGGGATTAAAACTAAATGAACAACTTTTTCCCCACCATGGCCGAGCCGGCCTATGGCTATCCAGTGATGACCAGTGATTATCCATAACAGTCACTGTAGACAGGTCTATATGTATACCCCTTCTTGGTCAGGGTAATTCTGACACACAGCACCTTGTTTATTATTTATTATTAATGATTGATTAGATTGATTGATTGATTGATTGATTGATTGATTGATTGATTGATTGATTGATTTATTGATTTATTGATTTATTGATTTATTGATTTATTGATTGATTTATTTATTTATTTATTTATTTATTCATTTATTCATTCATTCATTCATGCATGCATGCATGTTCGCAATTTCCAAAGAAGTACAACCATTGTCACATTGTCATAGGAGTATACAGAGTACAAAGGAAAAAAAGGGCTGTTATACAATCTTTCATATATCACAAATTACATGTACGCAAAATACAAGTGCAAACCTGAACATTTATCAATACATGTAGATAAAGATAAGAACAACAACAACAAAACAATGAAAAACAACAACAAAATAAAGCTATATGTGATTAATGCGATCTGTAATTGACTGTTACCAGAAATGGTACTAAATACAAAATTTATTTAAGTTTTTAATCAACCCCAGTCTGAATTTTAGTTTTGTCATAATCTGAACAGTCTGTTGTATGCAAGGAACACTTTTGTATACTGCTGTGCATGCCTGTTGATTTTTAAAAATTATTGAATCAATTAAACGGTTTGCTATGGGCACATGTGCTATTAAAGGCAGGGGATCTCTTTTGCATGCCTAAAAATTAACATTGTGTATTAACAATGTCATTTAGAAGAAAATGCCATCTGGGAACCTTCAGCAAAATATAGGAGCTAGAAACTCAATTTTAGTGGAATTATAGTGACCGTTAGACTCATATTTGAATTTTTTCTCGCGAGGAAAAAATTCCTACCATAGGACGTACACTAAATGGCTATTGTTTTTCTTTTGCATTTTTCAAATTCTAGGCAATCACTGACCCCCAGATTTCACAGATATGCCCTTCATCAATAGCCTAAGGGCATGGATTATCTTTTCCTGGTCTGTGGGGATGTTTACAAATGAGATCCACTACCTTTAACTCTATGGGAATTACAGAATTTCAGAAGCAATGGGTATCATTTAGTAATTGATTTTATTTATGACTTATTTATATTTATTTATATATTCATTTTTCTTCATTCTTAAATATTTGCACATTTACATGTATTTTTTTTAAATTGCTTATTTTTCTAAGGTACATCGCTGGGTAAATGTTGAATCTATGCTGGAGAAATGTCGCATTGGACCTTTGAAGAAAACGGACCCTCTTGCAGTGTTCAAACAACCCGGTAAGCTCTTCACTTTATAACCACTTCATAACCATATTCAGAATGGAGACTTCTCAACAGACCAAAAGTACAACAGTCATAAATAAAGACCTGATTTTACATATTTACAGAATTGTGTTCACATAGTTTGTCGGCTGTCTGGCAGAAGGGCCCTTGCATACATGTTCCTAACAGAATGGCCTTAACAGTAAATTTTTCTCTAATTTGAGAAATATTGCCTTATTTGATATTTGCACTTAACAGACTGACAGAAAGAGCTAAAAATGTCACACTGCTTTGATTTCATGTGAAAAGAGCCAATGGTTTTCAAGTTAGAGACAATCTAGTATTGCCCTTTTGCCAGGAACATATGCTAGGGCTCTGCGGCTGGACAGCCGATGAGTTATGCTCAGTACAGTACTGTACTCCCACAGTACCTCAATACAGTACTGTACTTCACTAGTAATTATTGCAATTTGCATTATAAATCAAGGCTCATATATTGGAAGCCCTTGAATTTGAGAATGTTGTTTAAAGTTATTTTATTCATTTGCACATTGCCTTGAAAATTTCTTGAATCTCCAACTAACAGCCCTGTAAGTATTTTTGTTTTCACCTTCAGTTATTGCATGCACATGATAAAACATAATTTGCATCGTACTGTCCGAGGCTGTGTTTTGATTCTACAATCTACATTGGAATAGGTAGTCATTGGTGGCTATGAAAATAGTAATATATACATGGACACCTGGAAAGGAAGGTAAATAAATAAATAATAAAATGTCAGCTAAATTCCAGTAGACAGTAATAAAATTTAGATGAAGTTATCAAATGCATTGCAGATAATCAATATTACTATCATGTCTATGGGTAAATCCACTTTCATTTGATGAGAATATAATTTCATTTCGTTCCATTTATTTATATCAACATATAAAATACATGTACAGTATATACAATTGTACATTTAAACATGACAAGATACGACAAGTGAAATAATAATACTTATACAGCACATTTTCCAAATACATATTCAAATGCACTGTCTTAATGAAATAGGTGGGATTTGAGTTGTTTGAAGAGACTGAAGGAGTGTTGATTTCTGAGATACTGAGGTAGTCAGCATAGATGATAAATTGTACAAATACATACAATTATAATCAATAACATATTGTAAGGTACCCATAAAATAAGCCTGTAAAAGCTTATAAATAGAGTCCCTTTGCAACAAAAATATGACAAATATAAATAAATCAGCAGAATATGCTTATGTGTGAATATGTGACATATTAAAAAAAAATGGGAGTCGGCTTTTGGGGATGAATACCAAAGGAAAAAAAAATATGGTAGGGACATTGAAGTTTCGCCAGCTCATTGCCCCATAGGCTAATTTTGTAAAGAAGAGGTTGGAATTTGACCCCTAATTTTACTTCAATGCTCAAACTGATCTGAGTTGTAGAAATGTTTGGAAAGTAAACTTTAATCTGTAAAACTGCTGTGCCTGCCCTGTTTTTTTTTCTGTAGTAAAGTGAATTACCGTAGTAATAGCATGTACACTAAAGAAGAAGAAGTACAGTAGCAATAATTTGTAGTAGTAGTAGTAGTAGTAGTAGTAGTACTACTACTACTACTACTATTAAAGCCACTGTTTAACAGTGTTTCTAGTTAAAAAAATCTGAGCTGCATGATTCCCCATGCTACCAGTGTCTCTGACATGATCTAAAAATGAAGCCCTGAAAATATTGCAGTTTAAAACGATCAGTAAGTG
This sequence comes from Eucidaris tribuloides, assembly GCA_001188425.1. NCBI lineage: Eukaryota > Metazoa > Echinodermata > Echinoidea > Cidaroida > Cidaridae > Eucidaris > Eucidaris tribuloides. The sequence goes on along the minus strand of JZLH01S0603239.1, from coordinate 46,457 downwards.
CTTTAAAAAAGTAAAAATCATTGAGAGACCATTCCAGCTTTCCCCCGTAGACTGCTGTGTTGCAGAATTTCCTATCACTGGGATAGGAAATTAATGTGCCAATTTGAATTTGCACATATTGTACTAGTGACAGCATAACTGTCCAAACTTTTGTGTTCTAAGGTGTTTATTTGTCCATCCAAACACTACCAGATGTGTCAGAAAGCAGGGTTTGACAATTTTTTAAACAAGGCTTCCACACTGTTATATAGTGTCTTTAATAGTAGTAGCATGGAGCTAACTTCAGTCTCTGTTTATTCAGTTTTGGTTTATTATGAATTGAAGATTACTAATTCAGTTTTGTTCACAATAATTCAGTTTTGTTCACAAAATATACTGTGTACTTCTATGCAGAATGGACTTACTAATTTCCAGGAGGGCTGTTACCAATGTCTACTGAGACACGTTGGCAGCTATGTATGCATGTTAGTAGTAGTACATGTAGTGCAGTCCATGAAACAAAATGGATTATTTGAAGTCATCAGTTTAAATGTATAAAGAATTTAGGAATCATCTGAAACTTTTCTCAACTGGTACTATGATATTATTGGTAGTACTGCACTAGTGTACTGCTACCCTAATATTGGCATTCAGTTGAGGTAGACTGGAGTCCATTCATGTGGAAAATCTCTAATAAATGTGTTCACTAGGAAAGAGAGCAGATAAATTGATCAAAAATTAGGTCACCAGTCTTGCTTAACTCTGAACGTGTCGAGCCTTTTTAAACAATACCACATTGAGCAACTTTCAGAGTGTAATGTCAACTTTAAACAGCTATATGTTTGTGTGCATGAATGTTGGACAAAAGTGTTGTGTGCAAAGGTTGTAGATAAGAATACCCTTTCTAACAATGTACAATACATGTAAGTATTCACAAGTACAAATGCATAGAAAATATGCATGTTTTTCCCACTTTGCACGCAGATCTGCGATAAAATCTTCAAAAATATCCAGTGTTAAGCTATTAGTTTATGAGTGATTTAGTGAGGCCATGATACAGTTTTACTTAGTCTGGGATTTATAATCCAGTTACTTTTTATCAAATATTTTTGTTTATTGGGCATTTTCTGGTGAGTCAATTCACCCTTCATATAACCAACATATTTTGCAATCCAGTGCCTTATTCTTTAAAGGCTAATTCAAATCTTTCAAGAGCCCCCCCCCCCCCCCAACACACACAGCTTTTCCAAGTAAAGATTTTGGTAGTAGCTGTTTATGATAGGGGTATGAGAATGGCACAGAGACACACAATGGGAATGGAATACTTCAATATTATGGGCCATTTAGGCGGGGTGTCCATGCATTACCATGCTGTACACTGTATAATACAGACATATGTCAAAGGTTTTTACGGGACATTAAGTCTTGAAAGGACTTCACGTTTGGATTGAATTTTATTTATCCTTTAAACCACGAACTTAGATATGCACTTTTTATGCATCCATCTTTCATTTACATTTATTTATTTTTCTGTGAATTCATGTACAGTTTTGGTAATACGTGTACTGTGTTTTTATTGCTGCTCTCTTTTTTGTATGACATACATGTATAGGTATACAGAAATTCTCTCCAAATTTAATTTCCAATATTTGGAATTTGGTTGAATTACAAAATATTTCGATGTATTTACAATGTACATGTAAGTTGTCCCAGCAAGTGAAAAACAATGATCAACATACATGTAGTGCACTTAACACACCACAACTGCAGTTTAGAAGAATTGTAATGCTGTTGCATTTGTTCTCTTTTTTTTTTTTAATCTATGTGCAATGTCACATGCTATCTGGTATCCAGAAGTTTATTTCAAATCTGGAAGATCATATTAATGGAACAATTCAATTTTATAAATGCAAGATAGTGCCATATTCACTCTGTATGTAGGCCACATTTAATATACAACCAAATGGAAAATTGAATAGAGCTCTGGTAATGGATTACAGGTAACCTTGGAATATGTGTGAATATATTTCTAAATGTACTTGACTGACTATACAAAGATGTAGTGGAATTGCGACCAAGAACTCTGCACAAAAGTGTTAATAACTTTATTGAATATCAATCAATGTACAGTTACCTATTATTGTTGTAGTAGGAGCCACGATAGTAGGTGATGTAGTAATATAAGTAGTACCAGTCACATGCACATCACACAGTAGCAACTTTTCTGCTATTAACTAGACAAAATAATTAGTAAGAAAACATGATTTTGACTAAATGTGACCTGTCACCACAAATCGATCAATAAGTCGCAATGGCAGTTTTCGTGTAAATGCGGTAAGTAGTCGAGTTGGGTTGCAAAAGTTGATTCTGGGATTTCTATATTTTCTAAAAGTGCATGCATTCTTCTTTCATGTGTCCAAATTTGAGGACCAGAAATGATTCAAAAGTTTGATTTTTCTTAATTTGAACGCGGACTATGTTTTTGCAGAAGCTTGAAAATTTGCCGAATTCGATCTTCACATCGCAAGATTGACCATAATGTAACCCTGAATATAATAGTTTTTATCCAATATCTTTAAGTCCCCCTGTAATGATTTTAGTATCACCACAAAGCTACTTTTATGAACTATTCATTGATGGCGATTGTTAGAGCCAAAGAGGATTATCCAATCCACAGTTCTCTTTTGGAGAGTGACTACTTTTACCGCACTTTCAACGGAACAGTTGTCAAACTAAAGGCCTCCTGTTTCGCATGAATGAACACCATCTTTGCAACCATTTTTCTCCGCTTTCCTGATAATGGCTGTGATATTCCAAATTTGTGAGCAGGGTTTTCAATTTGTTTGCTTCATGATTCATCCATTATAGACAAATTATACATCATTTTAAAACTTGGAGTCTCTAATTTCAGACTGTATAAAACACAATTTCTTATTTTACCAACTTATGGTGCGTTTTGTGGTGACAGGTCACAAATAGAAAATTCAGTTGTCATGTTTGGGTTGTGTTTCTATGATATAAACCAAATATGTTTCTGCGATAGGTTGTTTCTTGGTAGTCTATTTTTTTATATTTAACGTTTTCAGACCTTTTATCTTTTCGATAATTTTTCACATTATGCTATGCAGAGTTCATGCTTGATTTATGGACTTCTGTCTTGAAATTAAAAAAAAAAAAAATTCTAATGACTCTGATGGAAGATTACATGCAGTTACCAGGATCTCTTTTTGTTTTTATTTGCATTCAGGAAAATCTAGCTCTCCAAAGAAGGTACAAGTAGAAGTTCCTACCTTAAACTGGCCTGATACAGTGGAGGAGATCCCCTGGTACATGTGTAAACTGAGAGGAAGGAATAAACCAGTCAAAGCCAAGTAAGTGAACTTTCTGGACAGTTAAAGTGATAGGCTAACATTGTGGAGCTTCAATTTAAAAAATTGTCAAATTTTGATATCTGAACTACATAGTAGTGTTCATATGGACAAATAAACACCCTAGAATAAAAAAAGTTTGGAAAGTTACACTGCCAATGGCAAGTTATGCATGAATAAACAATTAAAACTCGGGCCAAGTTTAAATAGCGTAGATGTACACACAGTAAGTCTATGGGAGAAAATGGACAGGTGAATCCGATCAACTTACGATTTTCAACTTTTTAAAGCACTAAATAATCATTTTGAAATACAATTTTTTCAGAGCGTCATTCTTAGACCTTATCAAAGACAATCATGGGGAATCATGTAGCTCAGATTTTTTTTAACTGTGGTAAATGTTAGCCAATACCTTTAAAGCCAAAGTGTAGTTTTGGTCCATCAGTCAAATATTTCATTGATCAATATTTGGACAAACTATGGTATTGTCACACCAGATATCAGAAAATATAAACCTACTGACCAGTGACATACCCTGATGTGAAAATAAAGGGTGAGTAAATCTCACCGGTGTAATGGCCTAATGGTTAGAGCATCCACCTCGCGTCCGGAAGGTTGCGGGTTCGAGTCCCTGATGAGACATATTAAAGACTTTGAAAAATGGTACCTTCGGCATTCTAGAACAGAGAAGGGTGGTAATAATAATATTTATGTTATGTAGGGCCCGCTGAGAACAGTCTTTTTGACTAGAGTGGCTACCTTGGTAAATAATAAGATATTTTGATTTTTTACTTATATTATTATTATTATTATTATGCACATCATCATCATCGGTTTCATCGTCAATCTACTGCATTTCTGACAAACAAAACAGTGATAGATTGGGATTTTGTTGTTTCCTGTAACAGTTTCTGGCCCGATCAAAGCAATTGAACAATGTTTCCTAAATTTCCTATTTTTGCTTTCAGGCATGATCTGCTACCAGATGGGTGACTCAAGTATTCACTCTTCTCTATACTATGCCAAGTGTCAGGTAAGAGTTCTGGGACAACTCACCCCTGGACACCCCCCCCCCCATTAAAAAATAAAATAAATACATAATGCCAGGACAACCCCTCCCCTTCCTCCCTCCCCCTCCCCTTGCTCCCTGACAAAAAAAATTCAAATTTCATGAAAATACATGTAAGACCTGGTAGAACCAGGCAGGTGGGAGTTGAACTATATGATAATATAAACGGTACCCTTGGGTACCAAATAGAAATCTGCCGTTTTGTTGAATTATTTATTTGTTTAATTTTTTTTTTTGCCCTGTGCCTCGGGTTGCAAAAAACGTTAGGTTTGAAATACGAAAATAACAACTTAAGCTTCATTTCACCCCATTTTTTGTAAGTTTATGTCTTTTTGTTGTGCACTTGCACAGCCTCTGCATCATAATCACTGATCTCAGTGATCATAACCGAAGAAAATACATTTTTGGACATGAGGGTACTACACAATGCGGTACACCGGGGTACAACGGTACCCCGGGGTAGCGTGTGGTGTATCATATAATTGTCATACGGCATTGATTTGACTGCTTGTTATGTTTTCTGTCTGCCCCTCTCTGCAGTATTTTACCAAAGATCACATCATCGTTGATATTAAGGGTCGTGCGCTGAGAGTCACAATGTATTTACACAGTCACTACTTCACACTACATCTTGGTAAGTCAGTGATATTGACGACGCTCTTGAAAGTAACAATGTAAGAGACCTTATTGAAAAAATGAATTTTTGCGATTTTATACCTCAGTCAAATGTTTATATGGGTACATTTATATAGGAATCAGCATGTGGTCGGGTGGGTGGGCACACAGTTCATTGGAAATCTTGCAGATCTTCCTCAATTTTTTAGCAATGCTCATGAGATTTGCTGCACTCCTTGGTCATGAAGATGTACGAGACATGTTTTTGTCAATGTGTTGGAAACCAAGTTTGTGATAG
>JZLH01S0603239.1:21524-34585 GCA_001188425.1 Eucidaris tribuloides | reverse complement strand
TTTCAAATTTGCTTGTGCAAATGATTTTATACCTGTGTCCCTTCTTATCGTTTTTGCTCAGCCATGCGTGAATGGGAATCTCTGTGACTGGTATCAAATGAAAGAAGAGAAAATATGCTTTCCAACCATGTACAACTTATTTTCATACTTGTTTTTAAGATACTGAAATATCTTCATCAATCTCGGTTTCCTTTTTTCTGGGACACACTGTAGAACAGACAGTAGTGTATCTGAGTCGTGGCTGGCCTGAGTGTGGATCAAATCTTTCTGTCAATTTTGTTTTTTTCTTGAAGTCTTGGTTTTAAATTTTCTGTCCCATATTGGTAGTAGTAGTGGTGTTGGTGGTAGCAGTAGTAATAGTAATAGCAGTTAGTAGTAGTTAGTAGTAGTAGTAGTAGTAGTAGTAGTAGTAGTAGTAGTAGTAGTAGTAGTAGTAGTGGTAGTAGTAGTAGTATGTGGTGGTAGTAGTAGTAGTAGTAGTAGTAGTAAAAGTAGGAGTAGTAATAGAAGTAATAGAAAAGTAGTAGTAGTAGTAGTAGTAGTAGTGTTAGTAGTAGTAGTAGTAGTAGTAGTAGTAGTACTGTAGTAGTAGTAGTAGTAGTAGTAGTAGCAGAAGCTTAGAGAAGTAATATTTGGGTGGGAGGTCACCAGATAGCTATCTGAAACTAAGTTCCCCGTTGCCACCACCCCTCCCCCAATCAGAACAAGGATTCATTGAAGGAGAGGAAGCACACAGCTGTCATTCAGTATTAATCACTGTGAAAACAAATGTTGTTAACCCGTTGCCTCTGAGATTCTGAAAATCCCATAGAGTTAACACAGACCACATCCGGTTCCTGTAGCCAACGGGTTAATGAGCACTATGGCCATCAGTCACTCTTGGTGGTCAAGTAGTATTGTAATCAATAGGTCAAACATTAAACGCCACTCAAGTCTGCCTGTGAATTTTTTTTTCACAGGGACTCAAATTGCATTTAATTAAAGTGTACCAATGCCTTGGATAATTTGTTTGCTATACTCGTGGCATGCCCTCTGTAAAGTATTAGCACTTGTGATCACTTCGATTTTGTTCATTGGGTTTGAATGTAAATTTCAAACAGTAAGTAAAAACAAAAACAACTTGACGTAGACCAGTCAATTAACTGAATCCATCAATTGATTGATCGCACTATTGATAATTTGTCCGTGTACGTCTTGATCATTAACACACACAAACCCAGTGTATCGATCAATATTGATACAGAACTCCGTCGATAGTTAAAGGTATTGGCTAACATTTACCACAGTTAAACAAATCTGAGCTGCATGATTCCCCATGCTACCAGTGTCTTTGATGAGGTCTTAAAATGATGCCCTGAAAAAATTGCATTTCAAAATGATTATTTAGTGCTTTAAAAAAGTGAAAATCGTAAGTTGACTAGATTCACTGGCCCATTTCCTCCCATAGACTTACTGTGTGTACACCTAGGTTAATAAAACTCGCCCCGAGTTTTATTGTTTATTCATGTATAATTTGCCATTGGCAGTGTAACTTTCCAAACTTTTGTATTCTAGGGTGTTTATTTGTCCATTTGAACACTACTATGTAGCTCAGATATCAAAGTTTGACAATTTTTTAAATTGAAGCTCCACAATGTTAGCCTATCACTTTAAGCAAAAACGTACACGTATAGCCAGAACGCGCACGCATAGAAATCGGTACTTAATTACTTGTGGAGCAGAACTTGATGCGCAGAGCAAAAGTGCCGGAATATTGTACACATTATGATCTGATTTATCAAAATATGGATTACTTCACAGGCTAAGACAACTGAATTGCGTTTATTTGTAGTGTATTCTAGTTGGACACAAATTTGAGTTTTAGGGTATTTGTACACTTTAAACACCACTCAAATCTTGACGTGATTTTTTTTTCTCCACATTGATTCAAATAACACTTACTTAAGTGTTTATCTGGCATCATGAAGCTAAGGCAAATTAAAAATACCATTCTTAAATTGTTTGTTGTGTTAGGTCAAGAGGTCAGCAGGCCATACACTGCTGTCCACCCTGCCCTACTGGAGGCCGAGAGTGAGAAGACCACCGGTCAGAACAGCAGGGCTACCGTCCATCTGATGATTAAGATTTATCCCCTGGGACAGTTCACTCAACACCTTGCAACACTGAAAGAGGGTGAGTCTCATAAGTTCAATCAAAAAGTTGTCATTAACTCTTTACACATTGAATTTATTCTGAGGGGATTATAATGACAATTGTTCTTTTCATATTTTCTTTAAATTTGCTTTCCTTATTGTGGTATTGAAAATGGTAATGTTTCTTTAGATGTTACTTAAGCATACTTTCTATTTTTTTAGTGTCTCCTGTACAAAGGTGAAGGAGAAAAATAATTATTACGATTGTTCAATTTAATTTTACAATTGTGCAAAATGCAACATTCGCACGCAAAGGGTTAAGTTGCCGTTAGTTGGAAAAATAAGATACTCAAGGTGACGACTTAATCCTATATCAACTTGGGGGGGGGGGGTCAGTAAAAACACGGTCTGAAATAGCCCAGTTAAAATAGGATTAAATCTTTAAAATGTGTATAATTTGTGTAAGATGGATGAAACAAACACATTTAAAACACTGTTCTCAATTTTTGGACTGTCTTCTTGTCTTTAAATTCAAATATAAACCTTTCTCTTTTTTCTTCATCTCCTCTTATCACCATCATCTTTAACCCCGGGGGTGTCAGGTGATGAAATCCAGATGAGCAACCATGAAGGGGACTTCAACTGTGATTGCCCCTCAGAGAACCTGTCAGCCATTTATATGTTGGCAGCTGGTACAGGATTCACGCCAATGGTTACACTAATCAGGGATGGACTCAACCAAGAAGTATTTTGGTAGGTAGCATCCCTGCCCTGGGGAGGGGAGGGGGTGAGAAGGGGAGCAGAGACTGCCCCCTCAGAGAACCTGTCAGCCATTAATATGTTAGCCACTGGTACAGGGTTTACACCAATGATCACACTCATCAGGGATGGACTCAACCAAGAAGTATTTTGGTAGGTTGCACCCCTGCCGTGGGGAGGGGGTGGGGTGGAAAGGGGAGTAGAGATTGCCCCTCAGAGAACCTCGTGGTCATTTATATGTTGGACACTTTTACAAGGATCACGCCAATGATCACACTAATCAGGTATGGACTCAAACAAGTATTTTTTCACTGCGCTGTTCACTGGCTTTTTACTTTCAAGTCTCGTGCATCATTTGAAACCATTTTCTCGAAAATCGGATGTACTGTACTACTGTTACGATGCTGTGCAACTTTTTGAACATGCATGTGACCTCCAAAATTGCTCAAAAACATGATTGTGTGTACAAAATCAATGCAAATTGTGTTTTCAGCCAAAAATCATAAATGTATGATTATTTTTACTTTTACGAGCTGGAATGGATTAATTTAAGTCTGTTTATGATCGCAAAAGTGTCCCCGACAAAGTTCATCGAAAAAACAATAAAAAACAAAAGGTCAAAAAAACAAGGATATACATAAGAAATTCACAAAACAATAAAATACGTAAGAAATTGAATCTAATTCAACAATTTTTGTAGGTTATTGTTTGAAATGTCAGAAAGAATATTTTCACCAAAACCTAGCATTGTACAAGCTATTTTAAGTGACTTATAGGCAAAAATATGATTCATTCATAAATTTGCATAATTAATTATTTCAAAAATATGAAATATGTATTTTTTGAAAATCTAATGATATAGTCTTGTAGATTACATCCAGCTCTATGCGCATGCAAATTTTCACGGCAATCGCGCGATTTGCAGCTGAATAGAAAAAATGAAAGAATTGATTAATTGATAATAATGATACATCAATGAATAGATAACATACAAAATATAGCATGAAATGTCATAGAAATATCCCCTTTTCTATATGAAACAGTTGAATAGTCTATAGTACTCATTTAGGTCCTTATCGGGAATAGGCCACTTACATCGATTTTAAAGCAGTCCACAAAATATACAATAACTATCAATCAATAAGTCTTTCAATCAATCAATCAATCAATCAGTCAATCAATTGATCAACCAATCAGTCAATCAATCATTAATCAGTGCCTCTCATCTTTTTTTGCAGTCCAATGAAATTGCTGTTCTTCAACAAGACAGAGAAGGACATCATGTGGAGAGACCAGCTAGAGGAATGTGCAGCCACCAGTAAAGGAAGGTCAGTGCTTGGTATTATCGTACAGTTGTAATTATCCTTTCCTTGGTCAATTTCCCTGATTTCTGATACATGTATCATTAGAAGACACAGTAGAAATGACCCTATTGCATTATGGCTTTCAGCCGTCATAATGCAATAGGGCCATTTCTATGGTGTCTTCCTTCTCATTCTGTTGCTATTTTGGACTGCTAGTTTTAGATACAAAGTTTGACAGTTTACAACATTACATATTTTCAAATAAATATTTTTCATTGTTAAATATTTGTTGGAGATTCAGAAAAAGCAGAAACTAATAATTGTTTCTTTCATTTCAGTGATGTAGTCTTAGTCAGTGCAGTATATATATATCAGTTAAAAAAATAACAGTTGTGCATCAAATACTGCTCAACAATCGGGAATTCTAGCTCAGTAGCATAATTTGGTACATAAAATCAGAGCTTTTCAAATGGAATTTCAAGCTTTATTGGAAGGGTAAAAATCTCGAACTGTGGTGGATATTGGTCAAACATATAAAGTTAAAATTTGTGGGTGGACTTCCCTTTTGATTTGTAATTATATCTGTTTATGAGTCCATTTTAGGTGTGAAAAGAGTCAAGAACACAATTATATCTTTCATTATGCACACTTGAAGTGTGAACCAGAAATCAAATCCTAGAACTATTTCAGTGCCAGCGAGGTTTGAATTCACCTTTTAATTTCTCATTAAAGGTTTGAGGTCACTCACATCTTGTCTGCGGAAGGACCATCATGGACGGGACATAAAGGTCGTGTCAGAAAGGAACTCATCGACGAACTAATCCCCAAACCAGTTGACAACAAGCATGTAGCATTTGGAATCTGCGGGCCAACTCCTTTCTTGACTCTCTCATTTCAGTAAGTTGACTTGTTGAATCTGGGGCCTGTTCAAAACTCATGCTGGATATTCATTCAGAAATACAATTAATGATCACTGTTGTCACTTTACTTAGGTTAAATAACATAATTAAATTTGATATTTGTTGAGGGCTAATAATATTTACCAACCAAATGTTTGCCTAAACAATTTTACTGGAGATTTTGTAAATTTCATTATTAAAAGCATGAATGTATAATGTAGAGAGCTCATTTTCATCAGATAATAATATAGAGCTTGTATGAAACAAGACAACTTCATGGAAAAAACAACAAACAAATCCAAATTTCAGTCCCAAATCTCTCAAAGTTGAAGAAAGATATGAAAAACGAGTTATCTTGTCACAAGGTCTGTGGGAAATACGTGTTAAAGCAAAATTGAACCGTCTTCAATGAGTTAATACCTTAACCCTATTTTAACTGGGCTATTTCAGACCAGGTTTTTACTTGGGGGCAGGTGGCAATTTGACCTCCCCTTCAGATCTCGGCCGCCGATCATGCGATCGCCACAAAAATTTGCATGCGCATAGTGCCGGATGTAAACTACACGACTGTAAAGTAAAATTTTCAAAAAAATTATTTTTTCTATCTTTAAAGTAATATGCAAATAAGTGCATAAAATTACATTTTTGCTTATAACTCGCTTACAATAGCTAGTAGAATACTAATTTTTGGTGAAAATGTTTATTCTGACATTTCTCACAATTATCTACAAATCGGAATGAATTTCGTATATATTTTGTTGGGAACACTTTTGCAATTATAAAAAGGATAGAATTGATTCATTTCAACCAGTAAAAGCAAAAATAATCATACATTTATGATTTTTGGCTGAAAACACAATTTCCATTGGTTTTGTACACAAAATCACATTTTTTAGCAATTTTGGGGTTGACATGCGTGTATAAAAAGTTGGGCAGCGTCGTAACTGTATGTCTGATTTTCGCAAAAACCAGGCGCTGCGCAGCGCTACAATTATCGCAGGTTTTATCATTGACGAACGCACTTCATTTGCATAAAATCAACAAGTGTGTACGGACTGATGCGAAAAAAGGTAAACAAATTTCGAAGCTAAAATCTACTTCGACACACAAACTACTGATTCCAAATGTAAAGAAAGTTGGAGTATGATAGATTTCTGATAATAAAATGTGCATGAACAGACTATTGGAGGATTTTAAAATGTGAAATTTTACGAAAGAAATTTACCTTCAAAACAGAAACAGTAGGACAAGAAACTGTGGTAAAATTCACCCATTCATTCTGCCATGATTGAAATGCGAATACCATGAACAGAAAGGAAATTTATCGTACCTACGTCGGCTGAAATGTCATTTTACAGCATTACCATCTGCCCCCACGACAAACAATTTCGTACCTCAATGTCCCTATGTCCGTGATAAAAATTAAAACTACGCGAAATGGCTTCAGTCCCACTCATTGCTCTTCGTGTATTTCCTCCCGGCTCGCCGCGGTGTGTATATCTATGGAGGCCCGTGTGTGTGTGCGGTGCGTGGTGTTTGCAGTGAATGTTGTGTGACTGTGCGTGACTGTGCAGAACTCGCTCGAAGTCAGTGCACGAGGAAGAAAACAATCTGCGCATGCGTGCAGCCTGAATAACGGAGTTCGCTGGCTAAAATTTTCTATATCGAGTCGCATAGAGAATACACAATTTCTCAAAATCTACTGGCTTGCCCCAGCTAAAACTTTCCCTATAGATGAATGGAATCTTCCTCAATATGGTAATGAAGTCAGTGTGTGGCCTCATGGCTGCCGTCACTGTGTCAAACAAAAACAGACAGCTTGTTTTTGTAGAGTTGTATTTAAAAACATGTTTATATCTCAAGTTCTACTCAAATTTCTGATATCAAGTTCATGGAAAACTTAGATAGCCTGGGAAGTTTCACTTCATAATCGCTGGCAACAACGTACGCTATGCGAAGGTTAAAGATTTGACTCTTTCTGACCTCGTGTGCGGACCTCCCGTAGAAGTTCGTTGGAAATTCAAATAAACAGGGCGATAATGATATGCAAATTGGAGTGCTACCTGCCCTCTAAAAAAATGCACAAGACTTGCAACTAAAAAGTCAGAGAGCGACGCGGTCAAAAAATTTAGCGCGGCGGCATGGTCGCGAAATTTGTCGAGGGGGGTCAATTTGACCCCCCCCCCCAGTCAACATAGGGTTAACAAATGGGAAAGCAGTGTTTTTGCCCAGTTGGCAGTGGCTCTTTCTGTGAGATGTGACATGTGATATTTGGACAGAACATAATCTGCCTTCCTAGCTGCAAGATTACCCCAAACCTCTTTTTCACATAAAAATTGAAATGCAAGTTTTTGTCACCCTATTATAATACATTAGAAATTAATCAAATTCAATGTTGCACTGTATAAATGTGCATTTAGCACTAATTTAAACAAATTTCATGTACTTACATTTTGATGTGTATGTATTTTCTTCATGCAGACTATTGCTAGATGCTGGATTCCCAGAAAAATCAATTCATCTCTTCTCAGCATGATGTCTGCTGGAACTTTTAACAGTGATGGTGATGACGATGCTGATGTTGGTGGTGGTGGTGATGGTGGTGGCAGATAATGGACATAATGATATAAAGACCCAGCAACTGATCCATGCAACCTAAGTATAAAAATGGGATTCGTGAGAGATGAGAATGAACTTCTTGACGCTTTGATCATTTCTATGAGCTTCAAAAACGTCACGACCACAGTTAGTTGTAATAACAGCATGAACTGGAACACCGTATAATTGTGCCTCTGGCTTTGAGCTTGCCCAATAGGGCCAATGCCAAGTGCAACGCTTTGTCATTTTTTGGCAAATTTCGTGAAAGATTATAAAAATAAGAACATGCAAATTATCTGTTGGGGTTGAGTGGTATAGTCAAGTCAAGTCAGTTATACCTCATCAGAAAGAGCAGACTCTGCTCTTTCTGATGAGGTATAACTTGGATAACCTTAACACCTGATTAACCCTTTGGATGCTATAATGTAAAATATAGTCAAAAATCTCGGGGGTATGCCGTAATCTCAGAGGTCCCCCACCCCCGAGATTATTCATTAATTAATTTAAAAAAAACGAAAGATATTCAAAATCTGATATTGGTGTGATATGACCTTTGGGCACATAGCTTTCAAATAAAAAAAAACTCCCCAAAACTAAACTTTTTAATTCATGTTAATGTGTACATCAGTTTAATCCACTGGTAAAAAATGACAGACAGTAGTGTGTTGGTAAAATAGTATGCCTAGATTTTTTTTTCTTTAGATTTTGTGTTTTATATCAAAGACATATATCATAGCAATATATATCTATAGGCTGTTTTTATATGTGTAAATATAGAATGTGAAATATTTTGAATGTGTAACTTATATTTCTGTATAAATATTTTATATATTGGACTGTATGTAGTCACACAGTAATACTATGTGTATGTTGTGTGGGGTCTATTCGGGAGGTACTCTGTGTAATGTTCAACAAAATGTGATTTTGCTTCCATAAAAAAAAAATGGTATAATATATTAATGGGAAAGAAATTGATATACGAATGAAATGATCTTGGTGAAATATTCAGTGCACAAAAAATAATTATATCAGAAAAAGAGTTTCAACATATTCAACCAATAATGGACCGGCCAGTTTGCAAGGTTTGTATTCAAAATCTGTTTGCAGTGATGAATACTGGTACAACAAGTTTTCATAATTTTATCATACTGAGCATACCATTTTGTACTAAATTTAACTATATTAGTTGCTTTTGTTTCGGGGTAGAATTATTGTTATTTTTTGTGTATTTTGGTTTTCAAGCATTGAATGTACAAGAAGTGTACTTCCTGCATCTGTATTCAATGTATTCTACTTATTTAGAATTACAATTCATACCTAGTTGAGTACTGAAGTACCAAAAATGAGTTTTGATATTCGTATCATGTAATAAGATCAAGCTACATATATTTCTGGGTGGGGGGGGAGGGGGGGCCACTGTCTGTTGACGTGTACAATAATATGTACATTTATATTGCACAAATTCTATGTGATTATTGAAATGTGCATTCATTTTTTTTTCATGATAAATAATAATTACAGTGAAAACTAAGTAGTGTTGTGTCCGAGGCCGGCTTGTCCGAGGCCAAGGCCGTGCACCCGAGGACAAGGACAAGGCCAAGGCCGGATTGCTCAGGAACAAGGACAAGGCCAAGGCCGACCCACCCGAGGACAAGGACAAGGCCAATGCTGGAAGGGTCGAGGCCAGACCAAGGCTGAATATTTCAATACAAGGCCGGCCGAGGCCGGAGAGCCAGGAAAAGGCCAGCCATGGCCAAATATTATGATATTTTTTGGTGCAAAGGCCACAGATTTCAGAGGGACCCTAAATACCTGTCATTTCTTTGCCCAGTGATGCTCTCTGCTTTGGTTACCGTTATGTATTATTTTTCCACACCTCCATAAAAAAAACATACGTGCTCATAATACACATACATTGCATATACATGTACACTCATACAGTCCATATATACACACACACCCACTCATACATAACCACTTACCCATTAACCATATTATCAACCCTTTGAGGACGATAGATTTTGTTAGCTTTGCCTCAGGTTTTCGGATTGTTTTGAAATCAAATTGTCTGGGAGTCTACAGACAATTTCATTTCAAAACAACCCGAAGGCCTGAGGCAAAGTCAAAGTTTTCACTCTAGTTTGATGAAAAGTGAAAGGGTTATCAATTTGAAACATTGTTACATGTAGCTATAAAATATGACTTTTTCTCTTTGGATTACTGCAATTTGCTTTTGAATATATTATAATACAGCCAAAGAAATGTTTAAAATTTCATGTTGTTGTACTCTTTTGTCTTGCGATGACGAGCAGTTTGAGGAGTATATTCGTCCACGGTTTAATGAGTCTAGAATCCTGTTGACGAGTATATCCGTCCACAGTCCTAAAAGGGTTAATTGCTTCATCCCAAGAAACAGGCGTGAGAACAGTTATGATAAAAAGATCAATATGGATAAAATACTTTCACCCGACCACCTGAAAAGTTTTATAACAATGTTGAAATGCCCTTTTAAGATGCTGTGACAAAGCAAAGACGTGATAATTGAGTAAAAATAAAAGAAACTTATTCCTTCACTTAAGCTGATCATTTATTTAAACATGGTGTTATAAAAACCCTTGGAACATAGATAAATCGTCAAGGTAAGATATCGTTTGGTGTCTGTTCATTAAAGGAAGCATCCAAGTTGAGAAATACAAAGATGCCAACCGTTACGGAATATTTATCAGATAATTTGCACTTTCTAAAATTCTCCTGGCCTCGACCCGAGGATTAACCTCGGTCCTCGAGGACGAGGCCGAGGACGATTTTGCGGTCTCGAGGCCGAGGCCGGCCTCGAGACCCGCAACACTGAAACTAAGATCTTATAGAAGATTTAAGAATTATTATCAAATACACAATCAAATTTTATTGTTATATAAGATTATTTTATTATTAAATTTAAGATTAGATATAAGAATTATATTAAATATACGATTATATTTTATAAGATTGTTTTATCATTAAATTTAACATTAGATATAAGAATTATAATTAAATATAAAATAGAAAGTTCATGTACCACCCTGACCCATCACATGTCCTGGATCCACAGGTCTGGGTTAAGCCTGGTAGCCTCTTGCTGCTATATCCAATGAAAATTCATGGGACAAGCCCAGTCATATAACTAGAGCTATTTTAGGGGCTATTACACTGAACACATTTATTTCCACATGAAATGGAGTGTTACTTGTGTTAATGTGTGTTTGTTGATGTCTGTTTTTTGAAGTCCAGACATAACTCGAGCTCAACAAAACCTTCTTGGCAATCTATCATTGGTGAATCCCGGTGAATAGCAGTACCACGGTGACCTTTAAGACCTATTTCATCACTTAGCAGCAATCATTGTCCAAATTTGATATTGTACTTTGTACATTCCATACTATTTCCTCAGTTCCATGTCAATGTAATGTATTTGTATTTTTAGTTTCTTCGTGTCAAGTTTTGTAGAAATTAACAAGGAATAAATAATTTTCTTGTGTGTCTAAGTTCATGATGAATGATCAGACACTTTATGTATTATGTCTGCATGCTCTATGTTTTGCACAACTCAGAGGTCAAAAGGTTATAGTCTTATAGAAAATGTGACTTAGCTCTTAAAGACGCTATATAACACTGTGGAAGACATGTTTAAAAAATTGTCGAACTTTGCTATCTGACATATCTGACAGTGTTTCAATGGACAAATAAACACCTAAGAACACAAAAGTTTGGACAGTTATGCTGTCACAAGTACAATATGTGCAGATACAAGTTCGCACATTAATTTCCTATCAGGCGATAGGAAATTCTGCAACACAGCAGTCTATGGGGCGAAAGCTGGAATGTCTCTTTAATTATGTTTATTTTTTGAGAGAAGCATCTGTACTGATCGCTTTTAAACATCGCAATTTTTTCAGGGCTTCATTGTTTAAACTTATGTCAGAGACACTGGTAGCATGGGAGAATTCATCACAAGCTCAAATTTTTTTAACTGAAAGTTTATACAGTGCCTTAAATGGTATGGTGTATGTTTTTGTTTGCGAAATACCATTATCATTTTTGTATGTAATTCTTGTTGATTACTAAGATGGTTGATATCAATGAACCAATGATTTATGTTCTGACTTCAGGAGGGAGGTAACCATCGAATATTAATCGGGAACTTAAAGACATGACATTCAGACCTTTGTTACTATGCAGCGTTCCTCACTATATTACGCCAGCTCCCACCAAACACAAAAGACAATGTATACGAGAGTTGGCGCGACCTGAAAAATCACCTTGTTCATAAGAAGGGATTTGTTGTATCCCACCTCTTTATGACGGGATGTCCAGCTGTATTTAGATCCTGCTCTAGGGGTGTTGGATTTTTTGCCTCGAACCACCTCCCGCCCCACCCAACAAAAAACAAAAACAAGACAAAAAAAAACAAAAAACATAAAAAATAATAATTAAGGTTAAAGTAAATAAATAAATAAATTGAATTAATTAATTAAATTATGAATTAATTAATTAATAATATAAATTAAATAAATAAATAAAATTAATAATAATAAATATAATAAAAATAAATAATAAAAATAAATAAATAAATAATAAATAAATAATATATAAATAAATAAAACAATAAATAAATAAATTAAATAAATAAGAATAAAATGAAAATAAATATTAATCCAAAAGTAAAATGAAGAATGCTCAAGGTGACATGTGTAATTTCATTGTTCCGTAACTTGTCATTACTTTGTCCTTGTCTCTTGCCAACCTTAAAGACATTGATTAACCCGTTGGAGACAATTTGATTTTGCTATAACACGCATTCTCCATAGAACACAGACCGAGATATCTTGCACTTCGTCTCCAATGGGTTAACATTAATTGTGGACACTTGATATTAACCCGTTGAAGACCAGAGAGGAGATATCTCGTCACGGGATACATGGAAATGCGTGTCAAAGCAAAATTAAACTGTCGTCACTGGGTTAAGAAAATTGTAGAACTTTGATATCTGGGCTGTAATGATATTTTAGTAGAGAAATAAACAATCAAGAATATAAAAACATTGAAAATTATGCTGCTTCTGTCAAGATATTGTTGAATAAATATCACTTTGGTAATAAACATCGACTGGATGGTTTATTCTTACACTACATTCTGTAGGAAAATATTTATGGTATCCAGCCACTCATAGATTTTCAATTTTTAACCCGTTGCCTCCAAAGTTCTGTAATTTCCATAGAGTTTATACATGGCACATCTGGTTCCCGTGGTCAATGGGTGAAAATCATTTCAAGGTGGTTTTGAAGTGAAATATCTCAGTCCTTTAACCTTATATTAACTGGGGGGGGGGG
>JZLH01S0603223.1:49332-63225 GCA_001188425.1 Eucidaris tribuloides | reverse complement strand
TTTGTAAAGTGGAAAACTTTGGCCTTTACTAAAAAGGTACATGAATTCGGGAGTTGTGATTGCAGTACTCATTCGTTTTGTCGCGACTGTGCCAAGAAAGGCCCCGAAAGGCCGGGGTTGGG
The DNA here is from genome assembly GCA_001188425.1 of Eucidaris tribuloides. NCBI lineage: Eukaryota > Metazoa > Echinodermata > Echinoidea > Cidaroida > Cidaridae > Eucidaris > Eucidaris tribuloides. The sequence goes on along the minus strand of JZLH01S0603223.1, from coordinate 63,103 downwards.
GTGGGGGAGGGGGTTGTTATCCAGTATCTGCATTGTAAATGGAGGGGGTAAGAGGGACTGCATCCACATTGTAAAATAGGGGTAATGGGGACTGGTACCTCAAGTCCCTCAGCCACCCCCCCCACACACACACACATACACTGATGACAGACAGACAGACAGACAGACAGACAGACACACACACACACACACACACACACACACACACACACACACACACATACACTCAAGATGTTTTGAACAATTTCCAAAATTCATTCTGAAGCAGAGATGACCTTATATTTTTGTATTTTCTTCTTCTCCTTCTCTGACATAGAACTCGTGAATAAACAAAACCTGGGGGGGGGGGGCACTTTCAATACAAGGTGTACATCATGCGAGTGTGAAAAAACCGCGTAAAACGGGTTGTTTTTTTTTACGGTCGGACGATGTGTGTGCGTACATTGAAAATGGTATCAAAATCATGAAAAAGGGTATACTTTTAACAGAAGGTTTACTTTAAAAGGGTATCTTTTCAGACTTGAATACTTGTTTAGTGTATTCAACAAAATGTTTACTTTAAAAGGGCATCTTCAGACTCGAATACTTTTTTAGGGTATTCAACAGAAGGTTTACTTTAAAAGGGTATCTATAATCTTTTCAGACTCGAATACTTATTTAGAGTATTCTGAGATTGACAGTCCATACACGTGCATGGTGTACACCTTGTAATGACAGTTTTCTGCATTAAGTTTGGTACCTTTGTTCACTAAGAGAGACAAATGTACAGACTGTATTTCAAGGTATCCGACTCTTAATCTCTATAATCTTTGTTCTTCAGTCCTGTGTTTAGTGCATTTTATGCTGTAGGTCAGGCAGAGAGCAGTAAGAATCTGAGAGTGACTCATCAAAATTGAGCTGTTTTTTAGTGTCTTGTCAATGTCTCGGTCTACGAGACCGAGACAATTCCTGTCGAGACCGAGACGAGACCGAGACAATTAGCGTCCGAGACCGAGACGAGACACAAGACACCCAAACACTGTCTCGAGACATGTCTCGAGACCGAGACATGTCTCGAGACACCCAACACTGGTTTGAGAGCAGCTGATATTAAAACCATGTTGTTCTGCAAGTACTTGATCTTATGTTTAAAGATGGAAATTCAATCCATTCCCACACTCATTTAGGACAAGCAGCTAGGTCTCTTTTGATTTTTCACAATTATGTGATGCACTTCCCAGTAACATCCGATCTCTCGAAAATATTCATTCTCTTTTTCTCTCAGTTGAAGATATTTCGTAATGCGGTAGAGTTTGTCTGGTAAACAAAAAATTAGCATGTGTGTAATTTTGTAATAGTGTTTTCCTGTATCATTAAATTTCTTAGTAGTATTAGTGCAAATCTGTGATTACTTACCTCGTTGTTTTTAAAGAGCATTGAAATCTTGTACGGTAATGAAATCCGATGTAGAAAAATTATAGTTCATATCTTTGTTTTTCTTTCTCTTCTTTTTCTTCTTCTTCTTCTTCTTCTTCTTCTTCTTCTACTTCATCTCCTTTTTTTGTATGGTAGTAGTTTCTAATTATTGGATTTATCATTATCACAATCATTATCACCCCCGCCCGGGGCTTTGCCCCGGGACCCTACTAGGGGCCCTACACCCTTAAAAAAGTATAGTCAAATATGACTGATATCTAGTCAAATCTGACTAGGCTAAAGGGTCAGCTCGGTGCAACTGATAATCAGTCATTTTGACTAGATTCCCATAGTTATTTTTATGTGACTAGATAACCGGTCAAAAATTCTTACTAGATTTCTAGTCATTTTCACCCAGTTTTGACTATTCATTATTGGAGGATGGAGGATTGGTAGACATTTTCAAGGGTAAGTTAAGACTGCAGTAGATCTATATTTATGAGGATATCTGATTCAAACATACGAAACTTGTATTTTATATGAAAGTCGTAGAACGTAAGTCGTAACGTAACTTTTTGACCATTGATAAATACAGCGTTCGGAAATACAATTACAAGCCCCGTCCTACAGACAGTAGACTACATGCAGTGCCAGTGACAGTGTCACAGCCAATGCACAGCGGCTCACACTCACACTCATGCGTGCATCTTCAATGGTCACAAAGTTACGTTACGACTTCGTTCTACGACTTCCATATATACAAGTTTCATATGTTTGAATCAGATATTCTCATAAATATAAACCTACTGCAGTCTTAACTTACCCTTGAAAATGTCTACCAAATCCTCCATCCCCCATTCCAGGAGTTTTTGCGTCACAAATTCGTCCATGTCGGCCAGGTTGTACAGCTAGCTAGTTCCCTAGCTCAGACTCGCCGTACCGGTGCATGCAGCGCAGGTATACGGTATATTATGCATGCAAAACATACGTAATGCATCGCAGTGCAGCGATCGAAGACTTGTACAATTTGTTGTTTACCAAAGACGCTTCACACGCAAAGCGGAATGGGCCAATAAGCGATCGCACCTTGTTCCCTAAGCGCATCAAGGGAAACCCGTTCACGTAACTATTTTCACTTATGTTATTCATCAATGACTGATTATATAGTAAAAGGGACCAATGCAACTGGAAAGTAACTGATTTTCAAGTTACTTTCACTTGACTGGGTAATATAGCATTTAACTAGATTGTTTTTTGAGTGTAAGGCGGGCCCCTGGACCCCACCCCAAATAAACAATATTCCTCAGTGCCTGCATATGTGATGTCCCCCCACATTTTAAAATGGATTTGCGCCATAGAAAACTACTATTAATTTTAACTATTTATTTTCTATCTTTAGGGTAACGTTTCATTTTACTATCGCATCCAGGCTGGATAATGAAAACCTTCTTCTTGGCACTGTATGTCTGACGTCACGGAATTGTGAAGTATGTCACAGGGTGATCGAAGTTCTGGCAGATTATTTCGAGCACATGGACTAAGGCTGATAACATCCTCTTTAAGGGACAAACCATCTGAAATACGCTACCTAAAGAACTGGTGATCAACTTCATCGCTAAAACACCGTGAACAGGAAATGAAAGACATTAAAATGTCCTATAGTTTTGAATGTTGTAAAGCACGTAAATATATAATTCTACATTTTAACACTGGTTCGTTTTTAAGGAGGAAGAATCTTATTAAAAACACCAGAAGCGTATCAAATCAAATCCAACATGGCCTCCCTGACGTTCAACATAAAAAGTAGCGGAATACCCGTCTATTATATCGGTGGTGCCACTTTCAGTTCTGCGTTGTCCTTGTTGTGTAACTCATTTACTTTATACACGCTAAGGAAAGAGAACATATTTCCCGATAATGAATGCTTCTTACATAAGGCATTGGCCGTGAAGGACTTGGTACTTACGGCATTAATTGTCGTGACAGTAGCTGGTATTAAGATTAAACCACTATGCCTGGCTGAATTTTTTCTACATGTTTTTCCAATCTCTTATCATCATCCTTGCTATCAATATGTATCGTTATATCATGATCATCAAACCACTTCATTATCATCGACTGATTACAAAGAAGAGAATCATTTGCGTCTTGATGATTTTCATGTGTGCTGCATTAGTCACTATCGTCACCGCTTTCAGTAATGATATTCCTGAGTATGTTTCCCGGCTATGTGGGCGAGAGGACAGTGTTAAGAATTCCTTTGTGATAACCATACTCTTGGCCGTGTTCCTGGGGGTTGTCTTTGCCATCATACTTGTAACAGGACTCCACGTTCTGTATGTGGCAAGGAAACACGTCAGACAAGTGGCAGTTCACCAAGAGAATGTCCATCACCTTAAAGGGGTTAAGACAATCTGTGTGATAACCTTCTCCTATTTACTGGTTTGGATGCCCGTCACCCTCCTCAACTTTGCAGCAGAGAGATTGTTTTCCGTGCCTGTATGGTTTTTCTGGATTCCGCTAATTTCACTATCATGTAACATGTTCTGGAATCCGTTGATATATTACCTCACGAATAACGCGTTCAAGGTGGCCTCGTTGGAATCACTTCGAAAGCTGAAGGCGATACTCTGTGATAATTGCAAGATGGGACGTTCTTAATATTTTCCATGCATTCAAATTTGTTAGAAATGTCTGCACTCAGTCCAGTTCGCACTTATGGGCAGGCACTTTTCGTAGAAATACCGCTTAGTTTATAAAAAGTGAAAGATAATACCTTTGAGCTCGTATCTACCAACGTTTTGTGCTTTTAGTACTGCTGTACTTTTTTCGATGTAGTTACGGCAGAGCGTAATATAAAAGCAATATTTAAGTTTAACGATTTATCAGTGATATCGGTTGCGTAAGCACAGGAGCAATAATTTAGCTGTTCATGAAGATGGCGTGGAAACTTCTCTTCAGTTTCCCAAAGTTTAGTTGAAAATAATATGAATACCCAAACTATGACACAGATGAAGGTACCAATTCAGACGATTTTTTTTTCGCGATGTATTCTAGTTGGGACGAATAGAAATTTAAGAATTTGAAAATAATGTTTAAAAGTGTAATGTTGAAGTACTTATGGTCCTAGACTCATGCAAGAGAAACGGAGAATTGCGACAACATACGTAACCATAGTTATTGTTTAAACTTACATGAGTTAAATCCTCATGGAACAAGAAAAGGAGTCCAAATCTATTACCGAACTGAGAGTTGTCAATGCATGGTCACCTTATTTCGTTGATTTTATCAGCTTCTCTTGATGATATATAATCAGTTACATGAATGGGAAAGCTTACTACGCAAATGTCAACAGTTGTTTCGTACCTGACCAATTTTGTTTTGGTAGAAAACTTCTGATCGACAACGAGTCTTTTTCTATATACACGCAGAATCAACTTTTAAAATTGAGATAAATGGATTCTTTCTTATATTTACATCTATGGATTCGACACCGAACGTGAATGGTGATAAGATATCCTCCTTATGATACCTTTGAATTCTGTCAGGACGCCTACTTGTGAGAGGTCGTTAAAGGGGTGAAAATTCCAGACATGAATTTTTATTCAGAAAAGAAATGAAGAGCTTAGTTCCAAAAGGCGCTAAATCCATTTTCATAAAAAAATGAGTTATTTACATTAACACATTTGATACCTACTTATCTTGTTACAGTCCAAAATTGGAAGTCATATTCCACAAGCAAATACAAAATATCTGGGGTTAAAGTTTTATTTTTCCATAGACGAGTGCACTAGCGTAGCCAAAGGGGGGGCAGGGGGGGCAGTTGCCCCCCCAATAATGCTTTTTCGGAATTTTGTCGGTACACAGAGGACTCCGTCGGTACATGCGGACCGACAAAAAAATAATTTTGTACCGACGAAATATCTCATAAACCGACAAAAATATTGAAAGAAATTGCATGTTTTAAATGTAAAAATCATTTTTTTCAAGGCTCGCTCGCTCCGCTGCCGCTGTATAAGTGAATTTTCCTCATGTCAAGTGGTTTCGGTAACTCAAGCACTGCCATTGGTCATGATACTATGATTGATGACATTTGTAGCAGTCAACTGAGTCAATGTACTACAACAACAACACCCTCCACGCCCTCAACACACCTCAACCCGATCCGAAACATGCATGTGCTCCGACAAAATTTTACAGGCCTACAACATTAAACTGTTGAAAGACTTCAAACATTCCAAATAACGTGTTAGCAATTAGAAAAAAAATCTGGGAAAGAAGAATAGACAACGCTATTTGATACCTGGGCAGCAACGTAGCTCCATCCATGTGAAGTCGGGTTGGAAAATTTGCCCTTCGCCGTTCCTCGTTCGTCATGCAAATCAAAAAGCCACAAATTGCCTTTAATTTGCTCACACGTTCCTATCTCATAGACTTCGGAACAAGTATTCTCCCGCCAATGTTGAATAACAAAATTTGTTGCATGATTATACTTGTGTGTTCCTATTAATATTACAGTACTGCTGAGTGGCTGATACAAATAATATCAGACACAGAAGACTGTTACTGATTGTAGAAATATAACTTTCAACTTCTTTTGGCGCATTGAAAACCTATATGCAGAGTGAAAGCGCAGTCGTCTCGCGATCGGCTCACTTCGCAGCATACATTCACCATATTAGTAAAGAAAGCAATTACTTCTTATTGTTGTATTAGTAGCGGATCTACAAGGGTGGGGTTAGGGGGTTTAACCCCCCCCCCCTTGGGCTGCCAAGTGAAGAATTTGTATGGTCTTATTATGTTAGTAGATGTCAGGAAAACCAAAACGTATCACAAAATTTGTTTTAAAAAACAGTGCAAAACAAATTTTCATACACAATTCTCAAATTTTTGGCGCGCTTCGCGCGCAAACATATACAGTTTTCAAATTTTCGGGGCGCTTCGCGTGTAAACATACGCATTTTTTACATTTTCACCGCGCTTTGCACGCAAACATACACAATTATAAAATTTTCGGCGCGCTTCGCGCGCAAACATACATAATTCTAAAATTTTCGGCGCGCTTCGCGCGCAAACATATGCATTCTTTCTCCCATCACCATTTGTTCAAAATAACCCTTACCAAAAAGCTAGACCCGCCCCTGTGTATTATTCACTGTCATCGTAAATCATTAAACTGTTATCATTACACAACATGAAAATGTCGGTACGTCGGGAGTTTGTCGGTACATTCGGGTGCCTTGCCCCCCCAATGGCGAAAAGCTGGCTACGCTACTGGACGAGTGTACAAACTCAGACAAAAAATTGCATTTTTCTCCGAAGTGGATTTAGCACCTTTTGGAACTAAGTTCTTCAAATATAATTCACCTCAACACGGTAAGAACCATTCGACAATGCCCTTTTTTGAAATTGTCACTACTTAAAAAAAAACCATATTTGTGATACAATGTATAGAAAAGCGAAATACGGAATGAATTTTGAAAATGATATTACGGTATATACATTAAAAATAATATAATGAAAAATATCCTTAAAATATTACGTGAATAATTGAAAAAGAATTGCTACATAATGGTTTGAAAGCAGAAAATATTTTGCCATGTATTAAAAATTCAGATATTGTAGAGTCTTTTTCATTTTGAATTTGAATAGATCAATTTACTATAAAAGTAAGCTTTCACTATTATGATTGTGTTTAAAGGTGTAAAATCCTTCTCCATCAGAACTTAGAAATAAAATAACATATATATTGTTTACGGACAAAGACTTGAATTTACGATTGTATACTATGTTGTACTTATAGGACAATAACATACGATATTTAGCATTAGAGCAGAATTCGGTTATTTCGACGACCTTAAAATGGGGGTGGGGGGGATATACTAGGCTTACAATGTCCGTTAGCCATTATGATTGCATGTGATTGCGTGATTATAATTATGTAAAGACATTAAATATATTTCTCCAGGCAAACATCATTTGATGATTATTAATACCAAGCAGATTATAATTTACAACCATCAAATACATTTGTTAAATGGCCACGTTCAACGAATAATATTATACAGTGTCCCTCCCCCCCGAAAAAAAATGGTCCAATCGGGAGTAAATTATTTAAGGTCATTTCTTTCCTTTAGAGGTATATGCATTTGGAATCATATTAAAGCAAAATAAATTTTCTTTCTGCTAAAGTCAATTTCATTTCATTCACTTCATAAATCAAAAAATGTGGTTACTTTTGCGCAGTCAGGCAAAATTGCGTTTGTCCCACTTTTCTTGTTGATGGTGAAAATCAACAATGACACTCCAAACAGAATGCGTTAATTACAATGAATATCAAAACTAATTAACAACTTGAATTACAAAAACAATGAAAGAACCCAAAGAAACATGTATTCTTGATAAAATATGTTAAACTTTGTGGTTCTTGATGTTAAAAGGCCATAAACTCCTAAATGTTACGAGAAAAGTAAGGCCGCTACTGCGCAGCCATCCCGTTATTGAACATTCGCCGCAGATGTACATCTCCTTTGTTTATGTATAGGGTTTACTCTTTCTTATAGAAATAATAGAACAGAAACTACCTCAAAGTGTTCGCAATTTGTTTGTAATGATCACTAAAACATTTCATGATAATTCCCAGGCCGTTTAATGGTTTCTTTGTCAAAAGATAGTTTAAACAACGAGCAAGATCTAAATACATAGTAAAACTGTATAGTGGGATAAAAACGATTTTGCGTCATGGCAGAACATTTAATATATCTCAAGATTGACGCAACCAAATGAAATGAAATAAATTGCACTGAGAAGTAAAGGTGGTTTCGCTTTTTTGACACTAATCAACTTGACTCGGTTTTATATAATTTTCATATATCAGAAAAATAATTTCCGATTGAACCATTTTTGGGGGACACACTGTATATAATGAGAATTCATGATGATATGAAAGATTGGCAGGAAAACAATATTATTAATTTGACGACCTCATGCATAATTATGTACTGACTTTATGAGTAGGATGCTGACTTTGTTGCCGAAGGGTTAATTAAATTGGGTTTTTACAATCCATTATTAATTGAAGCCAAGTGTCAACGAATACTTTGTGAGTGTATGCCTGTCCTTGCATAGATAGATAGATAGGTACATACATAGATACATAGATACATAGATACATAGATACATACATACATATATATATACATACATACATCGTTAAAAAGAAGTCCTTGGGACCCATGCTATCTGTTCTCTGTAACAAAATTTCTTTATATCAGGGTTGCAAAAACAATAAAATACAAAGGAAATCTAAGATATGGGACCAGAGATTTTACTTCTTTATAGTGAAATTTTGTTACATCAGTGTTCGTTATAACGAGAGTGCACTGTACATACATACATATACATACATACATACATACATACATACACACTTACACACATGCATATATACATACATAGACACATGAACACATACATACATGCATACATACATACATACATACATACATGGACAGGAACAAACAAATTGCTATATAAAATCTTCACCTGACAAAGGGCACACAAAGTATTTTCTTTGGTATAGCTCTTCGAAAATAGAAACAAATTAAATTGGTTGAATTTTATGGTGAGAATTGAACTTTTCTCCTCAAGTAATATTTCATGAACAATTAATGCTTTAAATGCAATGATTTCATGTAGTTTCGAAATTAAATGGAAATACATTTTAAACTTCATTCGCCACAAAAGCATAGTACATGGTATATACATGACAAAACATGCGACATAAAATAAAATTGATTACATGATTAACATAACGTAATGAACATTAAAGACAAAACAAACATTTAAACGAAATACATTTTATGAGAATGCGGGTCAACAAAAGAGCATAAAGCCTTATATAAAGTTAATCTCAGTAGAAAAGGCAATTATTGGATGCACACAAAACATTGAAGAAAAAATACAAAGAAAAGCAAATTAATATATTTTATACAAAATCGCTAAATATGATTTAAGTTTTGTTTTTACTATTCAGAGACGAACTGGTTTTTATATAATTATTGGGATATAGTTCCATACTAAGGGACCTTAAAAAAGACTAAATTTTAGGATCAATTGTCCTAATTTTGGGTAAATGAAACTTGGATGCAGGACGAGTCATGTAATTATTTAGACTACGATTTAAAGGAAATTTAGAAGTTATGTAAGACGGCAATAGACCCTTTGAACACATGAAAACTGGCAATAATAAAATATTTTTTATCATAATAATTTAACAAGATTAACTGATTGAAAATAGATAAAGAGTGGACATTATGTGGTACATCGGAAATCATACGAACTGCTTTTTTTCTGAAATCTGAATAATTTTATTCATGAAATAATCGTTTCCATTAGTCCAGGCAATGTTACAATAATTGATGTGTGACAAAATTATAGAATGATATAACATAAAGTATATTTGGGTAAATGCTTTAACCGATGAAATGCGATTACATATGACACCAATACATTTAAAAACAAAAGTCCAAGATACATTGTAACCATTGAAACTAATAGTCAGATTATTGTCATGTTTCTCTCACTACGTATGATGAATTGAGTCTTTTTTTCATATTTAGTACTATTTTATTGGTGAGTAACCATTTATTTACTTTATTTACTTTATTTAATTCATTACTAAACATGTTTATCAGTAAACTTAAATCTGAGTTTGACATGAAGACACTGGTATCGTCTACAAATAAAATGAAATGACTACAGTTTAAAAAATATATGAGCTACAAAATCCTCTATGCTCTAAGTGTCTGTGATAAGGTTTAAAAATAAAGCCCTGAAACAAAAAAAAAAAAAATATATATGTCAAAATGATTATATAGTGCTTTAATAAAGAAGTGAAAAATCTACGATTACTCGGGTTGACCGGATTCACATTGCCCATTTACTCCCATATACTTACTGTGTGTAGAGCTAGGCTATCTTATATTCCACTGCAGTGAAAATTCATGGATGACGTTCATTCATGCATGTCTTGCCAGTGGCAGCTTATCTTTTTTTTATTCTACATGTTTTACGGTGTTTACATCAGACTGTAGAAAACAAATAAAAAAGCAGATATAAACACTGTATTTGAAAATGGTAATTACATTGAAATTGACCAAAAATAAATAAATAAAATTAGACGAAACGACAAAAATTGTAAAATTACAGTAAAAACTGTGAAATAAAGTTTCTACTGACATACATTTAGAACACAAGAAAAGCACAAGACTGACAGGACTGAAATGTCACAGTGCAGCAATAACATTGATTCTGACAGCGTACTGACATAAGTACGGTATTTCTTGAATACACTGCAAAAACTGGGGTGTTAAATCTAACACCAAGATCGTAACACAATGTGAATACCGGAAAAGTGTTAACACCCTTCGTGTTAAAGTCAATGCTCTTGGTTTTTTTTTTTAATAATTTGTTTGGTATTAAAATAACACCCATGGTGTTAAAATTTTACAGCACTTCTGGTATTCATATTGTGCAACACCCGTGGTGTTAAATTTAACACCCCAGTTTTCTTGACTACAATAATGGTATGGAAAATGTTACTGAGTTCAGTATAATATATTCCAGAATGATTGTGTACGTCTGTTTAAGAGTCTTTCAATCATTCTTGTTTTAAAGTTCGCTCCACGTGCCGAGTGACAATCCACTAGTTTCTATCAAGCTGTAGTAATTGTCATTGTCATTCAAAATTAAACTTCAGATCTGTTCCCGCCATCTTCTCTGCGTACCACTTGTCAAATGCTTCATTCTGAGCTACGGTGAAGCGATGCTTCCATTGTGCGACGGTGCCTACGAGGAAAATCATCAAACATGAGAAACATATCGTAATTTATACTTTAAAAGCAGTGTATAATTTTTGGTGCTTGGTGTAAAATGAGGAGAAGGATATTTGACCAGTGCAGTGCATTTTAACGACATTGAACTGTATGGAGCAGAAACCTTGGTCTAGCAACTAAAGAAAGGAACATAAGATTGAGATACAACACAAAGAGCTATGGAAAAGAAGAAATGCTCAATTTAACATTAACTTAGACAAAAGTGAGAAGCACACGCTGACATACGGCAGAAAAACGCAAGGTCAAAGATATTATATGTAAAAATAAAGAGATGAAATGGAGAGGGCAGGACACTGATATAGAACACAAACAACAGATTGGACCAAGAAAACTCACAGAATGGAACCAAGAACAGGCAAGCGAAGAAAGGTCGACAAAAAATGAAGCGTGGAAGACGAAATACATCATACACACACAAACACAGCAACATGGAACAGAATGACAGCAAATAGAAGGGAATGGAAATTGATTGAGGAGGGCTTCATCCAACAATGGTTGAACAATGCCTGATGATGATGATGATGATGATGATGTAAAATGATTGAAACATGTCAGGGGCCTCATCTACCTTAAACACTGAATATTTCGTGGTGGTTTTATTTTCGCGAATTTTGCAACTTACTGGACGCGAAAATTTTCACTTCCTGATATTCCTGTACAAAGTGAATACAAATGCAATAAAATCGCGGAAATATACTCTCGCCAATTCCTCGTCTTGATGATCTGCGAATTCCTCGTGTCGTCGTGAAAATATATGTACGCAAAATACATGGCGTATACAGTATTTTACCCCAGAATAACATATAAAGCCTACAAAGTCATAGTGATACATCATCTACTACCTCATAATTGAATTCAAATTCAATTCAAAATCACTGCATGTCATTATAGGTTTAACCTTGTTTCCTGATTTTATTTAAGACAATACCATACACTTTGTGATAGATTTACATTGGAACTTATTTACCGGATTTGCTTGATGGGTTAAATTTTGTACAGGTGTACATGCGAACTACGCAATAAAATTACCCTGATGATATTATGTATATTTTAAGTGATAAGGATGTTTTAAAGAAGAACAATGAACCGCTCAAATCGGAAGAAAAGCTTTATAATGCCATTTGATGTTTGTTAAATAATTACAACCATTTGCAAAAACAATACGTGTCATTTCAATAATTTCCATGAGCTATTGATTTATTAAGGGCTAATTCGCTTACATCATGTAAACTAATACTGCACCTTTTCCCATGAAAGAGAATTTCCCAGCTGGTTTGGCAAAACTAATTTCGTCACTTTCGGAAGCCTTGTCATACGTCTTTTTCATGTTTTTGAACGAACTGTGTTCAACGACACGCTGTAATGCTTCTTCCGAGAGAGGGCGTCCAATGAGCTCTGCGATTTGCCGAACGAATCTCAATGGATCCTTACATGAACAAGAAAAGAGAACGTAAAAGTTATTACATCCACCTATCTCATTACTTGAACGAATTCAATAACCAAGATAAGAATAAAACATAAGTTTGTACCGAAAAAAATGAAGTAAAAACGTATGCATACAAAGTCTTGTTAACTATGAAACATGCGTACAATGGTGCAGGTTTGGTTTATAACTATCTAATTAAAAATATAATTCAATCTGACCATTCATTGAGTCTAAAGATTTCAAGTACCATTAATGAAGAAATCACACCTTTTTTTCGTGGGGAATGTGAGCCAAACATGCGACTTGGAACACTAGTTTAGTGTAACAACGATAAATGACAATAGTTGCTATGCCCCCTCGCATAAGTTCATTCAGGATTACCTGATTACATAATTCTAATCTTCAATATATCTATACATTATTGGTAAATAGTTATTTAAAATGTCCAACATTTGACACCCCAAAAGGGTAATGCTCGTTGCCTTCCTTGATACTCCAAATGTAATCAATCTGTTGTTGAATATTGCGCCTAATATAAATATGGTATAAAGTGCATAGAATAACATTTGTCAAAGGTTTAATATTTGAACAAAAAATCTAAAATTTTGGTTGTTCAGTTATTTTTTTCTCGAAAATGTTTATTTATTTTGCGAATCATTTAACGAAGTAGGGAACGCCAGTTATTCATCATCTGTATTAAAAAATACATTGTATATCGCTCGATTGTAGCCCTCTTTTGCTTATTATCCCACACAAGAAGATCAAATGCGTAAGAACTGGGTTGGGAGGGTTGAATTAAAAAGACAATTTACCGCTCGGTCGTTCTGCTCCCTCATGTGTGCAATTACTTAGATAAATTTTTGTATGTATGTGTGGGGCGGGGGAAGCGGGGGGGGGGGTCAGGGGCGTAATTTCATTGTTTTATTATCTCTCGCCAACCAATCCGATCGCACGTGCTGCGGCGTGGAGTGATCTGATATGACCGATGCATGCGGCCCAATACAGGTTTATCGCGCTGTTTTTTAACTGGGCTACTTCAGACCAGTTTTTGACT